>SNVD02013063.1:0-75153 GCA_013180625.2 Boswellia sacra
AAAATAGGACTATCCAAGAAATGGCTAGGACCATGTTACTTGAAAATAATTTGCCAAAATATTTTTTGGCCGAAGCCGTTAATACTGCATGCTTTATAATCAATAGAGTCCATATTAGAGCTTTAATGAAGAAAACTCCTTATGAACTTTGGAAAGGAAGAAAACCCAACATTGGATTTTTTAAAGTTTTTGGATGTAAGTGTTTTATTTTAAACACCAAGGATAACCTTGGAAAATTTGTTGCAAAAGCCGATGTTGGAATTTTTGTTGACTACTCCAACCATAGTAAAGCATATAGAGTTTTTAACAAAAAGACTCTTACTATTGAATAATCTATGCATGTTGAATTTGATGAAACTAATGTTATTTCTTCAAAGAATTTAGATGATGATATTGTTGAGGTAGAAAGGCAAATCAAGGAATCAAGGCTTGATGAAAAGAGTCAAGATGATTTACAACTTCAACAAGAAAAGCTTGAGAAAGTAAATGATTCTTCCCAAGAATTACCAAAGGAATTGAGGTATGCAAAAGCTCACCCTAAAGATCTTATTATTGGTGAACCATCACAAGGTATGAGACCTAGATCTTCTTTTAGAAACTTTTGTAATCATTTTGCATTTGTCTCTCAATTTGAACCAAAATCTTTTAAAGAAGCCGACAATGACGAAAGTTGGATTTTGGCTATGCAAGAAGAATTGAATTAATTTGAGAGAAATCAAGTTTGGGAATTAGTCCCTAGACCCACAAATCATTCTATTATAGGCACTAAATGGATTTTTAGAAATAAAGTAGATGAAAATGGCATCATTATTAGAAATAAAGCTAGACTTGTTGCTCAAGGATACAATCAAGAAGAAGGTATTGATTATGAGGAAACTTTTGCACCCGTTGCTAGATTAGAATCCATTAGAATGTTGTGTGCATTTGCATGTTTATAAAAATTTTACATATACCACATGGATTGTAAAAGTGCTTTAAATGGTTACATTATGGAGGAAGTATATGTAGAGCAGCCTCTTGGTTTTCAAAATCATGATTTTCCAAACCATGTTTTCAAACTCAAAAAGGCACTTTATGGCTTGAAACAAGCTCCAAGAGCATGGTATGATAGATTGAGCAAATTTCTCATTGATAATGGTTTCGAAATGAAAAAAGTTGATACTACTCTTTTTGTTAAACCAAAAAATGATGATTTATTAATTGTTCAAATCTATGTTTATGATATTATATTTGGTGCTACTAATGTCTCTATGTGTGAGGAATTTTCCAAGTGCATGCAACAAGAATTTGAAATGAGCTTAATGGGAGAATTAAATTTCTTCCTTGGACTTCAAATCAAGCAATCAATAGATGGGATCTTCATTAATCAAGCTAAATACACAAGAGATCCTGTCTCAGAGAGTTTGCATGGATAATTCAGGACAATATAACACACCGATCGGTACCATTACAATCTTGACAAGTATGAGAAGGGACAAGATGTTGGTAACACCATATCGAGGTATGATTGGCTCTCTTTTGTATTTAACTGCTAGTAGACCTGATATTATGTTTAGTGTGTGTATTGTGCTAGATTTCAGTCTTGTCCAAAGGAATCTCACCTTAAGGCTGTCAAAAGGATATTTAGATATCTTCTTGGAACCATAAATCTAGGTCTTTGGTATCCTAAGTGTGATAATTTTGATCTAATTATTTATTCCGATGCGGACTTTGCTGGAAGTCTTCTTGATAGAAAGAGCACTAGTGGCTCTTGCCATTTTCTAGGACATGCATTAGTATCATGGTTTAGTAGAAAACAAAATTCTGTTGCATTATCAACCTCGGAGAGCCGAGTATATTGCAGTAGGAAGTTGTTGTGCACAAGCTCTTTGGATGAAACAAATTTTAAAAGACTATGGTGTGGTATTTGATCATATTCCCATTAAATGTGACAATACAAGTGCCATCAACATTTCAAAAAATCCTATACAACACTCTAGTACTAAGCATATAGAGATTAAACATCATTTTATTTCGAGATCATGCAAAGGTAATATTCTTTAGAATTTGTTCCCACCGAAACAATTAGCTGATATCTTTACTAAACCCCTTAGTCAAGATAGATTTTGCATATTAGAAGAAGATTAGGCATGTTGGAATATCTTAATTTTTCTTTATTGGATAATCCTTAATGTACAGATGTTAAGGGGGAGAATATATTTAGGGGTAGTAATTAATTTGACTACATCTTTTTGATGATAACAAAAGGGGGAGAAATGGATGGTTTGGATGGTTTGCTTATATTCATAACAATTGCTCTCTTTTTGCTTATTGTTGATTTTATTTTCATTCTTGATTTTAGATTATAATTTAAAGCAATCAATTGTTTGTCATCATCAAAAAGGGGGAGATTGTTAGCCCTAAGGCTACATGATAATTTTGATGATAACAATACACATTGATTAATTGAGATTTACTAACATGTTTATTTATGTGCAAGAGTAAGATCATTGAAATAATTGTAAAATCAAGAAGAGGCTTATTAAAATAAAGTGTTGAAGCTAAGGAGAAGACTACATGTTAAAGGCACCAAAGTTTAAGAACAATGTTTGATTTAAGGAATGTGTCACATGAGTAATGTTTATATATTTCTCTACAAATTTCCAAATGATATGATTCTTGAGCCTTTGAAAAGCTTACTCAATTTATAACATTTCATATGTTTTAAAGAAATTCAAATTTTAAGTGTAAGATCGTCCAAATCATCATGCAAGTTGAAAGACAAATGGAAGCAGCTGACATGAGCACCGAATACTCTTTTAGACATATCTTGAGCTAGAAAAATCAAAATGACTTGATTCTTGTGGAATTATAAAGATGACTTAATGGGGCACATTTCATATTTTTTGAAGAAATTCAAATTTCAAATGGAAGGCCGACATAATTGACATGCAATTCGTTGGACTGACACAGAGAAGAAAAATCAACTCACATGAGCACCGAATGGTGTTTTGGCCATATCTTAAGATAGAGATATCCAAATTCTTTGAATCTTAATTTTTTGGAAAGCTTATTCAAATATGAAGATTTTTTTTGTTTTGAAGAAATTCAAATTTCAAACGGAAGGCTGACAGAATTATCATTCAAGTCGGTGGACTGACACATGTAGGAAAAATCAAGTCACATGAGCACCGAATGGTGTTTTGGCCATATCTTGAGCTACAGATATCCAAATGACTTGATTCTTGATGCGTTGGAAAGCTTATTCAAATGTGCAGATCTTTTATGTTTTATAGATTTTCAAATTTCAAACGGAACATTGACAAAAATGGCAGACAAGATTATGGTTTTTATGGTGGGCAGAAAATTTGGAGTTGGTGTCTTCACTTGATTAAGTTCATCTCATTTGCCTATAAAAGGAGCCATTCTCCCATGCATTCAACAAGTGCAAGAGAAGCATTTTATCAAGCAAAAAAGCCAAGAGAAATATCAAGTTTATAGAGCTTTTATATTCTTTATCTACTCTTTGAAGAGAGTTGTACTTTTGTTGTAAAAACTTTTCTTTGTTCTTATATTGTGTGAGAGTGAGATCTTCTTGTAAAGGATAAAAGATATCCTTGAGAGAACTCTTTCCTTGGTGAGGTTGTTCATCAAGAAGAACTCTTGGTGTGGTGTTATCAAGAGTTGAAGGAAAAAAGTCTTGGTGAAGTTGTTCATCAAGCAAGTTGTAAAGTATTCTACAACTTAGTGGAAAGCCTAGCTTGTGGAGGAGCTAGGAGCCCGTGGACGTAGGCAAGGTTTGCCGAACCACGTAAATTGAGTTTGCACTCTCTCTATCCCTATACTCTTTACATTTACTTGCACTTGAGATTATTTATTATTGCTATTCTCTTGATTGCATCTTAGATAACTTCTATTTTCATCTTCTTCACTTCTATTCTCAAAAGAAAAAGTGAAATAATTTTTATCTTTCAAGAAAAGTTTTATAAATTCGTTTTGATAAATAAAACCCAATTCACCCCCCCTCTTGGGTTGTCATACCTGGGTCAACAGACTCTTCATAAAAATATCAGCTAGTTGATCAATAGAGGAGACTAAATTGAGTTGGACAGTACCACGAACAACGTGTTATCGTATGAAACGATAATCAGTCTCTATATGCTTGTGACGGTCTTGAAAAACATCATTGCAAGCAATTTGAATAGCATTACGATTGTCATAATAAAGTGAAGTAGCATGAGTATGAGTGATTCCCATATCTTCAAGTAACCAACAAAGCCAGAGAAGCTCTTGTGTAGTATCAACAATAGCATGATATTCAGCCTCAGAAATAGATCGTGCTATAATAGTTTGCTTCTTACTTCGCCATGAAATAAGAGAGTTTCCTAAGAAAAAGTAGAAGCCTATAGTTGATCGTCGATCAGTTAGGTCACCGACCCAATCAGCCTCAGAATAGGCAGTCAATTAAGGTTTAGAATGAGCTGAAAAATGAAGTCTATGAAACAAAATACCCTTGATGTGTTGGAGAATGTGAACGATAGCTGCGAAATGTGAGGATTAAGGAGCCGATAGAAATTGGCTAATTATGTGGACAACATAGGCAATATTAGGTCTAGTAACAATGAGATAGACAAGACTGCCAACTAGTTGTCGATAAAGAGTTGGATCATCAAGTGGTGTTCCATCCTAAGAATTGAGTTTACCATTAGATTCTAAAGGAGTGAAAATCGTTCTATTATCGTTTAAGCTAGCTCGAGTTCAAAGGCATATTTAGCTTGAGAGAGATAATACCCATCATTATCAAAAGTAACCTCTAAACCAAGAAAATAGTCAAGATCACCGAGTTCTTTCATCTCAAAGTGTTGAATAAGAAAATGCTTGAGTTCTAAAATACCAGTAATATCATTCCTTGTAATAATCATGTCATCCACATATAGAAGAAGATGAATGCTTCCCTTTGAGGTCTTGCATACAAAAAGGGGAGAATCATGAGAACTAGAAGTAAAGCCAAATTTTGCCATAACAGAACTAAATTTGGCAAACCAAGCTCGAGGTGCTTGTTTGAGAGCATAAAGAGCACAGCAAAGCTTGTAAACATTGTTTAGAGGATGTTGGTATCCTAGAGGTGGCTGCATATAGACTTCCTCAGCAAGGTCACCATTAAGGAATGCATTTTTAACATCCATTTGAAAAAGAATCCAATGTTGAATAGCAGCAACTACGAGAAGACTTCTAAAGAGGTAAATCAAGCAACTGGAGCAAATGTCTCCTCATAATCAATTCCATATTCTTGAGTATACCCTTTAGCAACAAGACGAGCTTTGTAACGTTCAATAGAGCCATCAGATTTTGTCTTGATTTTGTAGAGCCATTTGTAACTAATCATAGATTTGTTAGAAAGAGGATCTACTAAGTCCAAAGTATGAGTTTTTTCAAGAGCCTATAATTTATCTGCCATTGCTTTCTACCAATTAGGGTTAGTACTAGCTTCACGATAAGATTGGGGTTCATACAAAGAAAGAATGGTAGAAAAGCAATGATAATCTCTAAGTTTAACCGGAATTTCTATTACCTGAGTGGAACGACGAAGAACAGGAGAAGATTTAGATTGACCAGGTTATGCATCAGATCCATCAGATATAATAGATTGATTGGTAGGCAAGTGGAAGTATCAGGTGCATCTGAATAAGGCTTAGAAATAAACCTGTATCAGTATCAATAAGGAATAATGAAATAGAATGATCATTGAAGAAATGAGATTCAGAAATACAAGGGATTTCAAATTTGGACATCAACGAGAATATTTTATGCTCCCAAAAAATAACATGACGAGAAATACGAAGATGCTTTGAGACAGGATCCCAACATCTGTAACTTTTATGTTCAATATCATAGCCCAAGAAATAACAAAGACAAGCTCGAGGTTCTAACTTCGTGTATTCATGAGGTTGAAGAAGGACAAAACAAATACAACCAAAGACCTTGAAAATATTGTAATCATGAGGACTACCGAAAAGACGTTCATAGGAACATTACCAATGATAGAAGAGAGTATACGATTAATTGTATAAATAGTTGTTAGTGCATCTTCACCCCAAAAATGTTCTGGACATGAGGCAAAAATTAAGAGGGCATGAACAGTTTCCAATATATGCCTATGTTTCCTTTCGGCTCGACCATTTTGCTAGGATGTATAAGGACAAGAAAAATAAGAAATAGTTCCATTTTCTCGTAGAAACATTTGAAATTTGGAATCTCTGTACTCCATGGCATTATCAACACGAAATATTTTGATTGATCGAGAAAATTGAGTTTCGACCATATTAACAAAGTCTCGATAGATGGTAGGTAATTCAGATCTATATTTCATGAGATATAACCATGTAAAACGAGAATAATCATCAACAAAAATAACAAAATATTTTGAACCCCCCATGGTAGGATTTGGTGAAGGTCTCCAAATATCAGAATGAATAAGATCAAATGGAGCAATGGAAATAGATTTACTATTATTAAAAGTAAAGCAGTTTGTTTAGCAAGTTGACATAACAAACAATAATATTTTCATCGTTAATTGTACCTAACCACTAGATTTTAAAAGTCATAAACGACCAAAGGAGACATGATCAAGACGTGAATGCCAAAGACTTAAGGATGATTTTGTTGTAGTGGATGCTATATACTAGGAATTATTTGATATTAATGAAGGAAGATAAAGATTCATGAGCTCAAATAGACGACCAACTTTACGGCCTGTCTGAAGAACCTTGCCCGTCTGTGGATCCCGAACATAACAACCAGAATAAGAAAAAGTAACATTAAGACCAACTTCACGTAACTGACCCACAGATAGAAGATTCAAAGTGAGGTTTGGAATGTAGAAAGCATTTAGTAATTCTAAAGTAGAAGTAGAAATATGCCCAACATGGCTAACATACATTGAAGAATCATCTGCAGTATGAATAACTGGCTTGTTAGAATAACAATATGTGGAAGAAAATATATTAGAATTTGAAGTCATATGATTACAACAAGCAGAATCAAAATACCATGATGGATTACCTGCGTTAGCATTTAAAGCGAAAATTGAAGAATTATCGGACTTGGAAAAAACTTGTTGAAGAATGGACTCAAGATCACTAACAGAAAAGGTTTGGGAAGAGGAACTAGTACCGGAACCATGATTATTATCTTCAGCAGCAACAACAGAGAATTTAGACTTACACTTGAGGGTACCTTTCTATTTTAATTGACGACTCTGTTTAGAAGGAGCTTTAGTACAATCTTCGATAAAGTGTCTTGATCCAATCTTACGACAATAGCGACAAATGTGGGTGAGACATTCACGAATAAAATGTCCAGTCTCATGACAATATTTGCACTCCTGGGAAACTGAGGATTGAGTAACCATGACAGTGTGTGTATTTTGAGTCTGAAGAGTAGTTAAACGAGTCTCTTCAAAGAGAAGTTCAGTAACAGCACTATTAAGAGAAGGTAGAGGTTGGCAATGGAGCAATGATGCATGAACCGGTTCAAAAGTGTCATTAAGTGCCTTGAGAAACTATATCAAACGTTGATGATCTTTGTAAGTCGAGAACTTTGTTTCATCTTTAGAACATGACCATGAAGGTTTTGATAGTGTTAATTGATCCCAAAGATATAGCATTTGAGAAAGAAATTCATGGATTGATTGACCTAGAGATTGACGTAACTGATGAAAATTGACGTAACTGATGAAAATTGCATAGAAGTTGATATTGATGAGTCAAATCTGTTGTGCTATATCTAGTTGACAAAAAATTCCACAAAGATTTGGCTGCATGAAAACGACCAAATTGGAGTAGGTAAGGGCAGCGGTACTAGCAACATGAACAATCGGACCAAGCTATTAAGCCAACTAACAAAGCCACAAGCTAGGTATAGAGGTATTTCTAAACCATATAATAATCTGGTGATTTTTGCTTTCCTAATCCTCTTGTCGTTCAATGAATTTTTCATCTGGTTCGTCTTTTTGTTGGATTGGCTTAAGAAACTCTACAGTGATATAATGCCGTAATTTCCTACCTTCAAAAAAGCTACACATAGACTGAGACCATATAGTATAATTGTGATCATCAAGACGAACTTGAATTGGTTGGGCAATATATGACTTGTCCATTAGAAAATAAATGGCAAAAGAGAGATTCTAATGTGAAGAAATAGTTTGACCCGAGATGATAATCTAGACGTGTGGATATTAGATAACAGTACGAGATAAAATCAAGAAAGGATTTTAGCATGTGATTTGACTTAATGGCTTGTTAGCAAACCTGTGAATGCAACTTGTGCTAGTGGCTTAACTTTTCTTAAAGACTTTGAAAATTGTCTTCAAAAGGCAGCTTGTTGGCTGAAATGAAAAGAAAATATATAAAAGGTGGTGGTAACAAATAACTTGGTATATGTTGATTGAACAAAAGAAATTATGAGAATGAAGCAACAAGAAATAACGATTGGTAGTGAAATTTTGCTGAAGAAATGAACAAATTGGCTGGAGCAAAAAATTAAAGGCCTGGCTCTGATACCATAGTGAATATAAAGAAAGACATTGTATTGATATGAATGATTTACAAGGTACTATGACAAGCCAATTTATAGCTAATACAATTACAAATTAGAAGTAAACATGTATATAAGAAAAACCCACAATGGGTTGGTTCAAGTGGTAAAGCGGCCAGGATGGAGTTGGTACTTCACCAATGGTGAAGTCCTGAGTTCGAGTCTCCACAATGGCCTCCTCTATGATTTAAGTGGAAGACCGTGACAGTGGATTGTGGTTGCGTTAGTCTCCTCCGAGGATTAGTCGTGGTGCGCGTAAGCTGGCCCGGACACCTCGGTTACAAAAAAAAAAATGTATATAAGAAAAGAAAATAATCTCAATAATGATAATTGATTGTCTAATTGTATGTCTAATGATGACTGATTAACTAATTATATGCTAAACTAAAAGAGAAGTGGAGAACCATATCAATCGTATATATCGTATATATGATAAAAATTATGTATATATATATATGGTAACAGAAACAAAAAAAAAAAAAAAAATTGGGGCGGGAAAAAGACTGAGTGATTCTATTATAGATGTAGCATTTAAAACATGAAAAAGACGAACCTTGACGCCAGCCATTCCGGTGAAGGGCTGATAACAGTTGTGTCTTTTTATGGAACCCATTCTAGCCTGCATGCTAGCTCCAAGGGGACTAATATTACTGGAAAAAGGTAAAACGTAATATATTTCACCAAACAGCGTGAACGCATCACAATCTTGTCTTCAATTTTGTTTATTTATTTACAATTAATTTTTCTGTATGCTTGAAAAAAGTAGGTAATATCCTATATATTGAGTCATTACCGAAAGGATAACGTATGGCTTAGGCGGACCAAGCCTAACAAATGAGATTAAGTAGTTTTTTCTGTGGATGATTCCCGTTGTATGTCTGAGAGATTGTGGGGATATTGTTGCAATTGAAGCCTTGGTGACTGTGTGTCGATCTATATCTCAACTGGAAATGGGAAACTTCATCTGTTGTGAGCTTCGGAAAGAAGGATAATCTTGTCTGCAGTTCATATCTTCCCCAAAGTGCACTAGCGTTATTTTTCAGGTCATCAGAAGCCTGGTCAAGTCTAGTGCTTTCCCCCTCTCATCGTCATTTAGGGATAGTTTACCGAGCTCGTATGGATCTTCATTTTCTCTCAGTAACATCATCTCTATCTGCCACAGGGTTTGTTGCAATCGATATTCAATTCAATCTGCTCTGATATAGCTGAACCTAATGCCTGAGCTGTTCCCTTGTCAAATTTGTAAACATATCCGTACTCATTTGCATTCTCGTCCTCAATCTCACCCTGGTCAAATTTGGACCCCATGCCCAACCCTTTAGAATGTAATGAAGCTAAGATATTTGCAAGTGCATGGCTGTTATAGATACCTGCAGCCAAATATATCAGAGAAATATAAAAATAAGGAACTCAATCTCCAAATAGGAAAAGCAGGAAAGAATAGCAAAATGCCGAAATCTTATCAACAGGTTTTAAAGAAAAAGAGAATGAAATTTCTCGCGTCGAAGTGTCTGCAATATACAATCATTTGACTATGAGAAGAAAAATATTTGAAAATTTTTACCTTCCCCGTCATTGTTGGGCTTGTAGAAAGCCCAGCTGGTAGAGCACGCTTATTAATTTTGCCACCAAAACAATGAACATGGAGGAAAGAGAAAAAGGTGGCCTTCTATATCGTCATGAGAAAATATAATAGCATATATGTTTAGAGGGGAACCATCATATAGTTCTCTGCATTGCTGGGAAATTCTGCAAGAAGCCATCAGCAAAGCTATATTCTAGGTGAAAAGAGTATAAAGATGGCAAAAATATGTTCCAACATGGGAAGAAATAGCAGAAGTTCATTTGGCATAATGGTTCCACAGTTTCTCCTGAAGAAACACCCCATATATCAGATAACAGAAAATCTCTAAATCACTTAAATCATGACAAAGTCTTATAGAAAGAGAAATTAATAATGCTATATCCTACCACACAATAAATCATTTCAAGAAGCCGGTCATTAAATAGTTCCAAACTCAAATTCACTACAGATGATTTAAATATGTACTCCCATAAGGTAACACTTCCCTATGACTTTTAGTACAGAGCATAGTTAAGAATGTATAATAACAACCTCCGATTTCTGACTGACAGGAATAAATTTCTCGAGTAAAGCAAGAACTCTATGTGCTGTGTCGCTCTGACACTTTGACAATTGTTTAAGTGTGTACTTTGAACTGTTCTCCCCGAGAGTGATTCCTCGACCAACATTGCATAGAAACTACCAAATAATTTGTTTTCAGACTGGGATGCTAACAATTGCCAAGTACTATTTTGCAGTTGCAGCCGCGGTAAAAAAATAGGCTCCTAAAACTTATGAAATTTGCGAAATAACAGAATCAAAATGAAAGAGTTATAAAGTAAATCTAATAAAAAGTAAACTAAAAAGGAAAAAGAAGAATCTTAAGCATCAAAGAAGAGCAATTCTCAAGTGAAAGACGTTGAAGATGGACTGGAGGGAAGCGAAGGGTAAATGAGCGAGATTGCCCAGAGCTGGCTCCAACAGGCAGAAAACATGAAAAAGGGAAGTGGATGAGTTGCGGATGAGATACTATCAACAGATGACCCGAAAATCATCGTTTCTGATGGGAGTGTTTCAGTTTCAACCTCGTGAATCAAAGAAGCATGGGAAAGAAATTGTGAAGAAGACAAACGACATTGTCTTCCTCACCAAAAAACTCGACCAAATATTTGCAATGCTAATGGCGAAGAGGATCAAAATTCAATTTCCGGGTCCATCAATCTTCTCATGCAATTTGGGTGGGTCTTTCTTTTCTGGGCTTGTAGTGGATCAAAGTTCAAAATTTGGGAAACTTTTCAAATTTCTCAGGAAACTACACGAGCATTTTTTTTTTTCTTTGACGCGATCCTTGCGAACTCTTAGTTGTAGAAAAAAAGCAAAAAAAAAAAAAAACTCGTTTGGTACAGGGTTTCTGAGCATAAGAATGGGATTCTCACGACTGACTCTTGTTTGATTAGCTTATTTAACATGTTCTGTATGTAATTAAGCTTTTTTTATAGGTTTTAAATGCCTATTTATTGGGATAATGTGTATGTTTATATAAATTTATTTATTTAATATGTATGTTTATAGTAATTTTAAAAAGACTATTTAATTATATATAAATTTTTATAAACTTATATACATATAATAAATAAACTTATATAAATAAAAATATTATTTATTAAATTATTAAATAATATAATATAAATTAATAAATATATTTATATTTATATATAATATATAATATGTAAATTAATAAATATGTAATTTATAAATAAATTTAAATTTAAAAATTAAATTTAATAAATAAAAATATAATATGTAAAAAATAATGTATATATAAATTAAATTTAAATTAAATTTTATAAACAATAAAATAATACAATATAAATATTCAAGATAGATATATTTATATAATATAATATACATAATATAAATTAATAAATATTCATATAAATTTATATATTTATTTATAAATAAATTCAAATTAAAAAATATATAAAATAAATATATAAAAAATTAAATTTATATGTAAATTAAATATAATTAAATTATATAAATTTTATATTTTATTTATTTATAAATAAATAAATGTAAATAAATAATATGATATATAAAAACTAAATTTATATGTAAACTAAATTTAAATTAAATTAAATTAAATCAATTTATTTTTAATAAAATATAAATGAATTAATATAAATATATTTACATATAATATATATAAATTAATAAATACGTAAATAAATATATTCATTTATAAATAAATTTAAATTTAAAATTAAATATAATATATAAAAATATAATATGTAAAAAACAATATATATAAATTAACTTTAAATTAAATTATATAAATAAAAAAATAATACAATATAAATATTTAAGATAGATATATTTATATAATTATAATATACATAATATAAATTAATAAATATTCATATAAATTTATATATTTATTTATAAATAAATTTAAATTTAAAAAATATATAAAATATAATATATATATATAAAAAATTAAATTTATATGTAAATTAAATACAATTAAATTATATAAATTTTATATTTTATTTATTTATAAATAAATAAATGTAAATAAATAATATGATATATAAAAGCTAAATTTATATGTAAACTAAATTTAAATTAAATTAAATATTTTTATTTTTATTTTTATAATATATATATATATTTAAAAATCTTCAAAATTATTAATTTCATTAAAAATAGCGTAAGTATTTATGACATATTGGAAAAAAATTCATTATATAGTATTATTCACCTATTGAATAAAATTAACGCATTCCTCCGTACAATCAAACATAATAATCTGATCCTTATAGAAATGAATAACAAGATTCCCATGGGTAACCAAACACAGTAATGTTTCTTTCCCAAGAATTAGATTATCATATTCCACTTTCCCAGAAATGTGAATCTTATTCGAGTTATTCCCATAAAACTAAATCCTCGTACCAAACAGCCCCTGAAGGTGGAAGGCAAGACAGAAGGTAGAAGGTTGGGCCGGATCTTCCCGTCAATCAACTCATAGGTGGGTCTTTCTTGGTTGGGCTTGTACTCATGGCTGGGTCTCTTTTGTTGGGCTTGTTCTTCTTATTGGGCTTGTACCCACGGCTTTGTCCCTGTTTTGGTCTTGTGCTCGTTTGGTCTTGTAGTAATACTTGTAGAACGTATGAAAAATTGTACCAATGATTTTTGCTAATTTCTGTCTACGCAATTCATTTAATATTCTAATTTAATTTAATTTGTTAATGAATTATTTAATTCATTTAGATGATTCTTTATTAAAATTCAGAGTTTCACCGAACTTAAGGCTTTGGCTACGGTACATCGGTTGTACTGGTGCATCACTTTTTTAAATTTTTGTAATTTTTAGTATAAAAGTTGTAAATTCTTGTATAAAAATCGTAAATATTGAGTGTAAAAGTTGTAAATGAAACTATTTTCGATTTTTTGTAAACTAGTGTAAAAGTTGTAAATCATTGTATAAAAGTCGTAAATGAGAATTTACAACTTTTTTTTTCACATTTACGATTTTTATATAAAGATTTACAACTCTTACACTGAATTTATAAAAAATTGACAAGTGATATATCGGTACATCGAATATACTGTAGACGCCCCCGTGGATGAAAATAACACATAAACACGACTTCACGCCCTGTAAAAAAATATAGTTGGTCACTCTTCAGACATCTCACTTGAATTTTTCATACACCTATAAAACAAAGAAACAAAGAAGCAAGTTTATTTTAAAATACTATCATTCTATTAAAATAATTATTATTATTATTAAAATAAGTAAGCACATCAGTGTTTTCGCTTCCTGAAAAATGTCAATCATTTCACGTGTCAGTTCGGGACCAACCCACTTCTACTGAACCCATCAAGACAGAGCACGTGTCGTGAAAAGATTTGTAAAAGAGCATTTTTCTGGCAATAACATGCCACGTGGTAAGAAGAAACATATAATGAGCGCGACGGTGATGAAGCAATGTCTGTAAAAAGTTTACAGGTCCGTACCACACGAGATCTATCCCTAGATTTTGAGGATCAGGCTCCTATGTTCTATTCTCATTTTAGTTGAACTAGTCCGGACCTCCCACGTCATCGTCAAGCCTAAGGATAACCTATGCCACTGTATATAGAGCTCCACAAAAGATTTTTAAAATATTTATATTATCTTTTAGTAATAGTTAAATATGAAGATATTCTAGTTTTATTTAAAATAAAATTATTTTATTATTAATAAAAATAAATATTATAATATTATATTCCTTAAAAGATTTCATGCAAATGATTTTATTTTGTTTTTTCATACATGTTTCATTTGTTGCAAAATATTTTGATTAATTATTTAAAAACTTTCTTCAATATCTTTACTATTTGTAACTCGTCAGTTATAGAAAGTTAATTATTAAAAATTTAGAAACCAATTTTTTTGTTTGATTTTACCATTTTTTTTGAAATATTTATATCCATCAATCAATTGATGGGTAGATGTTATATACGTTCCTATTTGTTTTGTTAGAATGGTTGCATCTCTTTTATTTGAGAATACCTATCGATTTTTTCTTGTATCTTCAATATTGATTAATATAAACCTAAAAGACTACTCTACCCTTAAACAATAATGATTAAACTTAAATTTTTATTTTAAAATCTATTTTTGCATTGTTTAATATGAATTATATATGCTTGAAAATAAAGTTTTTCTATTTTCCTACGTTTTAATTAATATTAAATATTTTTAACTTTCACAAATTACATATTTTATGACTTAAATTTTTGTTGTTACATTTTGCTTAGATAAAAGGAAAAATAATATTTTTGTTTTATTTATTTTAAATAATTAATCTCATTAAAAATATATATATAATATATATCAAATATTATTTAAATAAATTAGTTATTTAATAGTTAAAATAGTCAAATATTAAAGACAACACAAAAACTAACACAAGAGTGTAAATAGTTAATTATGTAATAAGAGGGGTGAAAATATTTTTAATAGATTAAGTGATGCCTAGATAGTTACCCATAAAAAATCAATAATTTGTACTTTTAATAAAATTAATTCAGCTTTTAATAAATTTTGAAGGGTTTATCTACAGTACATCTAATGTATTAATACAGATAATTTTTTTGATAAAAATTTAGTAAATGACATCACATAATATCCAAAATCAAAGTTACTATAATGCTACAATAGTATTACAGTAACGTCCGTTTTTGTCTTTCGATTACACCGTAGTTGTTCCCAAACTTTGAGTGATAAAATAATTACATCAAACAAACTCGGAGCGTCTTTTCTTATTTTCCCTTTTTTTTTAGTTTTTCAATGAGCTGTGATGTCACGCGTTGACAACTTAACAGCATAGTGGCAAGTGTAGCGGATGGAAGCCCAAAGGCCAAGGAGCGCATAGTTTGGGTGCATCAACTGAGCACGGGAGCGTCTGGAGTGAGTAATAACGTGCAGCAAGGGTGGCAGGTGGGCCCCTAAGGTGAGTTGTCACATCAATGTCCCTTTTGTCTAATCGAAATAATCTTTATTCAACAACAACCACCATTCACTCATCTCAGACTTTTTCCTCGTTATTTTTACTGAACGTGTCATAGCCACGTGACCCTGTTTTCTCGCTTCCTTCCCCTCCTTATAATATCCTAGTTCAATATCCCGCGAGATATTAAATTGATAAATTTAGCCTGGTTGCTCGTACCGATTAGGGTTCGTTTTGCACCAACCGTTAACGGTGTTACCAAATATATCCGTCGGTTTAACGTTCCAATAATCGCAGAAAAGATTTTTTTTTTTAATATAATCTCTAAAATCATTTTTTTACTATAATATTTCACTAATTTAAATGGATGTATTTTATTTATTTTATAGGATGTGTGTATTTGGAGTTTGCTTATTCTTTTTTTTAATCTTTTCTAATAATCATTCTTTTTTTGGATATTGTTATCGAATAATTATATCCACAACAAAATCTTACAACTAATAGCTTACGACCTAAGTTGACAAAATTTTATCATACTTATAACTTTATTTTTTCATTTTTTATTTTTTTTCTTCCAATGAATTTTCAACTCAAGTTATGAGCAGTTGGTTTATTGTCCATTCTCATCTCGATCGTCTGATTTTTCTTTTGGAATATAAATAAATAAAACAACGATTTAAATGTAACAAAATCATGGTTTTATTTTATAGATAATTAATATAAAATATTTATATTTTTTAATATAAACTTTTAAAACATAAGTTAACAATTTAAAATATGAAAAATAATTTAATAGTGTATTCAATTATTAAAATTTTCTCAAGTTAAATTTATATAATTCATTTCCATTTAATATATGCGATACCAAAATAATTTTTGCAACACAATTTTTAAGGTTATAAAATGTGTCCTAGTTATTCATATTTGATTTAAATTTTTTTTGAAATTTTATTAAACAAAGTCCATGATAAAAAGTTCAATAAATTGTGAAAGAAAATAATGACATTACGAAAGCTCTAATGAGAAGTTCCATGCTTTTCGTATTATTATTCATGTAAATAACTAACTAATCCTTTGAGTTCATCTGTTTTTGCCCCATATTTATGAGATAAGACCTGGAAATTTCTTTATGTTTTACTTGAATTTTACAAGACATATCCAAAAAATTATATTTAAAAAATAAAAATGTTAAAGTTAGAAAAAATTAAATTGATTTTATTGGAAGTTTCTTATTATTGAAATAGGTACGTAACAAAAAACCTCGTGATATCACTAATTTTTTTTTTTTTTTTTACATGTAAAGAACTGTAAACTTTTCTTGCAGTTTGGATGACCCCGAGCTTTACAAAATATATTATCTTTTAAAATTGTATCGAATGAGATTTTGTTCGTTTAATTAAATTAAACCCATATTGGAACTTCATTGTTTAAATCTTTTAAAATGAATATTTAGAAGAAAAAAGACAGAGAACTTGATATATAGGTTGATAAACAATGTTGATAAAGAGTATAGATAATTAAACAATTCAAATAACATTAATACGAAGATGTTCTTGTAATTGTAAAATTAATAACATAAAACTATTGTAATTAGTATTATGTTATATATGCATTTATTCTAAACCAGTAAAAAATTAAAAAGGAAAAATATCTTTCTAATTAATAAATTTGTCTAAAGCATATAAACTTCAATTCAAATGAGATAAATATTATTTTTTACCCTGCTGTTGAAAAAAATAGTTTTTTTTAAAAAAAAAAAAGGGTCTTGCCCAAGGCGTCTTTTAAAAAAATTAAAAACAAAAAAAACCATATGGACAGAGAAATCCAGATAAAAAGGTTTAGCCAAAGATGCCTTTCTTTATTCTATATGGGCGGACAGAGTTTTAATAGTAACATCTTAACATTTTGTGCAGAAGATAAAAGAAACACAACACTAAACAAGTCATCAAGTGAAGTGAAAATGGAAACAGCGATAAAAATGTGCGTTGGTCATCAAAAGTTTTAGCCAAGTTTTTAATTTTATTATTGAATTTTTTTTTTTATCATGAATGTGCAGGTGGGGTAATTCAACAGTGCATGTGATTAACACAACAGGGAATCTAAGGAGCCGGTTCCCAAGATTTATTGTGGTAGACCCGAAGCCAAAAGCAAATGCAAAGCCATCCCTCTCTCTCTCTGCCGACCCAGCATTCTTTCTTTATCATCCCTAAGCGCTATAAATCGCCTCCTATCAAGCCCTATCTTTAGACCAAAGCTCCTTCTTTATTAGAAGAAGTTCTAGGCTCACAAATCCGAAGTAGTTTAGGGTTAGCTATAGGTTTCAAATATGGTTCTTGACTTTTTGCGAATGGTTTTAGACTTTTAGCTAAAGGGTTGGTGGTGCAGGTTCCTCAACAACTGGATATATACACACACACGCACATACACACACGCACACACACACAGTTGCAGATTAATCTCTGGATAATTTAGGGTTTGTATGGATGGTCTGGACTGGATCTACGAGATCTTTAGTTTAGTTATATTGGAGGATGCTTTTTCCATACATGAGATATGTATTAGTGAAATAACAAGAATTAGAGATCTTGTTTATGTTTAGTCTTTTTATATCTTTCTTCTTTGCTTTTTAATTGGCTTTTTATTTGTTTATTTATTGGATCCTGATTTATCGGGATCTTGCCTTATTTTCTTCCCTTTTTCATGTTAATTATTGTTCTTTCGCGTTAGGGTTTGGTAAAGGTGAAAGGTTTAAGAGACAAATTGTCAAGTTCTTGATCTAGGGTTACTGTATCAAATGAAATCTATTTAAGGGTTTGTTTTTCAAATGGTTTTCTTGTTTATTGTTCTGGTTGAGTTGAGTGTTGTTAGGGTTTTTAACGTTCTGGTTTTTGGGTGTTGAGATTGATGTATGATTTGTTGGGGAGAGTGGAGCTCCTTGAAGTCCAATAGAGGTTCTTGCAGGGTCGATTGAGCTGCTGAGCTATGGATCCCACAGCCCTATCACCATCTTTTAAGGGTTTTTGATAGGCTTGCGGCTTGCATATCTTTGGAGCTGCATTACCCTAAAGTTAGATCCTTGTTTGGATTGAAGGGAGCTCTACACTTCTCACCCTTTTATTCATCTTTTTTTAATTTTTTTATTAACTTTTGTATATTTGAGCTTTTAATCTGTTGCTTTTGGTGAATATAATCTACCTTCTCCCAATTATTTTGTAGTTGCGTTTTGCCAAGTGCTTTTCTTTTTGCAGGGAATCGCTTGTTCAATTTGTGGAAGCTTTGGAAATTGATTATGGTATCACATATAACTTCAACTTTATATACATATGTGGATCTGTGGACTAAGCTATGCCATGCCATTTATTTGTTATCTAACAAAATTGCTAATAAATTAAAAATTGATTTTCATAAGTTAACTTAGAAGTTAAATGTATAATTAGTACTTCTAGCTTTCTACTTTAATTTGTATTTTGGATATCGAACGCACGAATTAAACAACTCGAATTTTACATTGGATCTTAAAGTGAGTTTTCGAAAATTGTTTTTAGAGCTGACAAGCAAACGCTTCTTGTAATTTGTGTGCTTTATAGGGCCAAAAGGGAGCGCTCTCTGGTCTGGATGCTTGGTGAATGTCAAAATGGTTATGTGCTTGATTTCTTTGTTGTGTTAAAAGGCATGTTCTGATTCTTCAAATATTTATATGGGGCTAGAATAATGTTATTCTTACAATGTTTAAATATTTATAGGAAGAATAAATGAATAATATTATTCTTTTGTATTTGTCACTATTTTACCTAAAATAGTGGAAAAAGAAAAATTTTTAAATTAATGTGATTAATTAAGGTCGGTTATTATTTAAAGCATTCATTCTTCACCTGCGTAAGCATATTTTTGAAGGTTTGAGAGATTCCGTTTGTAAAGAATTTCTATGTTTTTATCTCGGAATTTTTGTTTAAAATTGCACAAAATGAAAAATCGACAAAATCTCCATACCGTTAAACATACAAAAAAGATATAAAAGAAAATGTAATTGTAGATTAGTCGAAAAGATATACGAAAACATTATTCAGTAATTAACCGATGATGTTAAAAAAAATTAATTTGGAATATATTAAAATTTTTCAAAGAGGATGTAGAAGACGAGCTTGTCTGGGAGGAATGAGAAGAAAAGGCAGTCTAATTGATGCATCTCATGAATGCAAATCATATTTGTACTTGATTTATTTGAGTATGTAACCGAGGGTTGACCAAGACGTTAATAACTAAAGAGACAAGCCCCACGTGTTGGGATATCTATTTTTATTTAAAAAAGTATACTAATATTTGTTTATTATACTTTATAGAAAATAATATTATTAAATTATGAATTATTGATCACAATTATTAGTAATATAATATATAGTTTGTTTATAGTATATTAATGTTTATTTAATAATAATTGTCTTGTTTATTATTACTATATTATTATTTTATTATTAATAATGACTATTTAATAAAATGAAAGAAAATTGGAAAAGGGAAATAGGGTAAGCTGAGTCACGGTCTGTGGAGTCCCACGATTCTGGGCCTATTTGTGAGTCCTGGACTTGTAGTCCAACTCAGAAAAAAGAACTGTACATATGTCAACACACATGTCGGGGCAAAAATCACTTAAATTAATCCTGTCCTAACATTGGTATTAGTACGTTGTTACCCGCTTCGAAAAGGGGTCTAAATGGCATTATTGTCCGTTATTTATTCTCTTTTGCTCTTTTTTATTAGTTTGAGGAATGCTATCTTTATAAATTAATTATATAAATTTATTCATACAAATTAATGATTTGATAAATAAATATAATGATTGGATAAATATATATTAATAATAAATGTTATTAATTAACATGAGTGATGTGGCAATCATATAGGGATGTCACATCAGTTTGTATGAGTTTATATAAATAGTTTGTACGAGTAGTATTATTCTTATTAACTCTCCAGGAAAGCTGCTCTCTCACTATCCATTTAAAATGGTACGGAAGTCAAACGGTTTTTGTTTTTTTAATTTTTTGAAATCATGAGCTACCGTCCGTCTTTTAGAAATTATGGGTGGTCAACCTCTGCATTTTGAACCAAGGGTCACTCGAATGTTATAAAAATTCATCTAATACAATCGAAAGATGGTCAACTTACGATTATGTTGATACTCCAATTACGATTTAGATTCCAATGATGCAACTGTACGTGAGAATCACCTTCATAATTGACCAAAAAGAGAAAATTCTAAATTAAAACGAGTCCAGTAGACTCAAATCTGCAGCTCGCCTCCTTCGACTGGAAGGTGATAATTCTGTCAAAAATCATTTGACACCCTACACGAACGATAACCCCAAGATTATCGTAAATAAAAATAACTGCATAACATAAGTCCAACTCAAGGCATAAATTCAATTCACATGGTAAAAAGTTAATTATAGGATTTGACCCTAAATATAATTTTCTTATTTAAATTTTAAAGCGTGTTTGGCAGCTCGTATAATTATTGTATGTATAATTTTTTTTTAAATCGTATTTGATGCCGCAGGGTGGATAAGAGTGTGTAGTATAAGAACTACGCAAAAGAAGGTAAAATAATGATTCTTTTCATCATCATGTGTTAAGACCGAATAAGGATACGGAAGACGTGAGATATAATTTTTAATTCATAAATTTTATATTATATTATATTATATTATTAAAAGATTTAACTTATACAATTTTGCTTTTTTTCCAGTTTTTAACGAAAATATATATAAATAAATAAATATTTAAATTATTAGTTTATTGAATATTTAAATGAATTATTTAAATGAATAAATATAATTTATTAAATATTTAAATACAAAATTACTTATCTAAAAATTAATTTAATATAAATAATTTTAAAATTATATTTTAAAATATTTTATTAATTTTAATATATTTTTATTATTGAAAGGATTTTGACATAATTAAATATAATTTTTTATCAAACACAAGATCATGTAATATTTTTTACAATACAATAATAAATCAAACATAATTAAAATTTATTTATTTTTATACTATATAATTTTATATAAAATGAAGTGGCTGTCCCTACAGCAAGAGTCTCAACTACCTTCTTAGTTTGTTGAGCCGCAACTTCTAGAGAAGGAAAGACATTTGTAGAATTGAAGCAGCTGCAGCAGCTGGTGGACAAGTATATCCTTTTTAGCTGAAATGGAGGCTGAATGATGAGATGCTATAGTTGATTGAGCTAGAGATGGAACTTGTTCAGCTGCAGGTTAAGTGATTGGAACATTGATTTAAATTTTATTAGATTTTGTTAGATCAATAGGAGGTATGATGGTAGTTAGAATAGAAATGGTGATTTTTGCAGTGGTAACAAGAACTGGAGTAGTTGATGTTGATTCAATTGGTTCATAAGCTGTGATTGCGACAGTAGCAGTTGTAAAAAATGGAATTGGAGATGCAAAGATTGGAATTTCAACAGCAGTAGTAGGAATGACTGGTGATTCTCACTGTGTGGATGCTATAGGGACATAAATGACTGGAGGTTCTTATAGTGTAGATGCAACAGATGAATGGCTTGTGTGAACTCCAAAGGTGGAAGGACCTGCAGTAGCTAGAATTGGTCTTGTTGAAGAGAAACCTGTAAAATGTTTCAACAAAAAGTCATGATGAGCTTGCATTTTTGCATCATTCTCTTTTGTTGTTATATGAGTTTTTGCTGATTAACCAAAATCTGCTGTTGTTGCTGCAAAACTGAGGAAGACTGTTAAACAAAGTTTGCAAAGTATCCTGCACAGATTCTAAAGATTGCTTAGTGGTCATCCTAGCCCTTTTTAGAGAAGGCTCAGCTTCCTCTTATTTTTCTTCTTCTTCTGCTTCAAGATCAATTTCTTTTTCAGGATCCTCTTCATTATCTTCTCTTTGCTATCCCCTTACCCTTTCATGAAACCTCTAGTGATTCTAAAGGTTTAATAAAATCATCAGCTTGAAGTTCAATGCCATTTTTCATCAAAATTTTGATTATGAGACAAGGGAAAAACAATATTTGGGAATGGTTCTTAGCAGCAGCAACTCTATAATCATATATCTTGCCTAAGACTGTAAGAACTTGGCTCCTAGTAATCTTATTCAAAATTCTATATCTAGCCAATAATTGAGATTAATTAACTGTTCTTGACCTTTTATAGAATAGCTAGCAAGTTCTCTCCACACAACATTCTTAGTAACTTTCAATGAATGAATCTTATGATCAATACCCCTAGGTATTTTTAGATAATCATTAATGACATTTAGAGAGAAATGAACATCTTTACCCCTATAATAAACTAGATGATATCTAACTTTAGAAGCATTATTCACATCATCAACCACATTTGCATAAAACTCTCTAATTTAAGAAGTAGAAAGAGTTGAAATTGTGTTACCGATTTACTCCATTACCTGTCTTGAAGCAGGAGCATCAAGAGCATATGTGGCAAAGGTCTCCGCCTTGACAAATCGTTCTTTCCAAAGCTCCCTTGCTAAAATGTGGTCATTAAATCTCTCCTTTGCTTCCTGAGAAACAAATTTCTCTTTAAGAGGATTGAAATCCTTATCAGCATTGAATTCGTTGCCATGCATGTCACAGTGCCCACTTCTTCTAGGATCATCATGATTAGAGGACTAAGATTCTTCTTCATCTCGTGCTTTTGAAGCTTCATCATCATCATTCAATCCTTGTTCTTGCTCCTGTGAAGCATCAACATCCTTTTGAGTTTCTTGTTAAGCCGGTGGTGAATCCTCTGGCAGTGTTTCTCATGACGGCAATTATGATGGTGAATCATGCTATGCCGGTTTCATCTTCCTTGACTGGATAGAAGTTTAGCCATTGTAGTGATATTGAACTACAAAATAAAAAGCCCCAGCAAATGAGGTTTAGTCCAATTCAAGTAAGGAAATAAATGGGATAATCTTGGAAATAAAATATAGTTTCACTTATCCATGAATTCTAACAAAATCAAGATAATCACAATATCAAAACTGCCCCTCAAATCAAGATTTTAATTTTTCGAATTTGTCCTCAAGAAATTAAATCACAAATATTTAGGCTATTAAGTGAATTAAATGCAAAGAGTACTAGTTGTTAAGTCCTACCACTAAAGCATTATTTCAAATTCAAACCTTCTTTGTTGACACGGACACCTTATACACATGGAACATAATCAGTCAAATACCCATCTGAGTCAAGCAAAGAATTAAATCAAGCAGTCATACATATCATAACTCCATTTGTTATCTCAGTCTTGACTAGAACATCCTGACATCATGAAATGCACTTTAACAAGGCATTTTCAGAGCTGCATAAATATTTAATAAATTAAATTTTGACTATTGCTTTGTCACATAAATAAAATTTCAATTAAGTGGTCAATCTTAGCATATTTCTAAAATAAATAGAAATTAATCTTAGTTGAAATTAAACAAAAATACAGTGGCTTTCACACATATATGGTGGTAGCCTTTTTCATGTTGAATAGGCAATCTAAGCATATTCCGTAGATACATATGAATTGCTTTCGACAGATGGCTTTCACTCAACATATACACGTAGTCTTTTCTGTATTCACAAAAATAACTTCATTAATCAAGGGCAATATTGCTTTTATAAGAAGTAAACAATGACTTACTAAATGCTAAGTTAAAAGACATTTCATGATGCATCAGATTTTTAAATATGACTAAGATAGTGTTCATTTATGTAACTGATACAAACCAATTGCCTTTCTCAACTTTTCAAATGTTGATGAGTCTAATGCCTTGGTAAACAAATCAACTAGTTGATTTTCAGTTGAAACACGCTCAATATGAATTGTGGAGTTTCAAAAAGAAAATTTAATATATATATATATATATATATATATATATATATATATATTGCAAAATTTAAAAATTGTGTATAAAGGATTGAGTGGGTCGGAAGTTGATGGATCTAGGCCCATGAACCAAGGCCTTATATTAGATAAGAGAGAGGTTTTTCTAGAATTAAGAAGAAGAAAAATGAAAAAAGAGAAGAAGGAAAAGAAGAAAAGAGAGAAGAAGAAAAAAGAGGAAGAATTTCAAGGAAGTGTCTAAGCTTGGAAAACAAGTAAGGATTTTCTAACACTATTCTTATCTCATGTCATGTATTTTGTTGTTTAATTGATATTGGGTTGTTATGTATGTGATCTATTCTAAATTGATTGTTTTGTTGTGGATGATGAACTATGAGTGATACTACTTATTGTAAGTTGATTGTTTGTGGTTTGAATGAAGAATTATGTGTGAAAACTAAGTGTTGATTAAGTAAAGTAGAGATGGTTTTGAAGGGAGTTGTAGTTCATATGACTGTGTTGTGTTGTTTGAGCTGATGCATTTTCTGGATTGAGAATTGTATGATTTTTCATTTGTTTAGGAAAATAGGCATATGAAGCTTTAATTAGCCACTGATTTCGTTGAATTTGGAGTTAAAATAGAATTTTTTAAGTTAGAGGTCGAAATTTGGAAATGAAATGGTGTAACCGACTTAATGGAATAGGTTTACATATCTGCATGTAGCTTCTGACCTTTCACTCGACGCCACTCGACACTTTCCTGTCGAGTGTCAAGTGAACAATGAATAGTATCAAGTGAACAGTATCAAGCGTACAATGAACAATGTCGAGTGAATAGTGCTGTCCAGTGAACAGTGTCGAGCGCGATCACAGAATCAACCCGAATATACCCTTCTGATCTGGATTTTTCATAAAAACTATACTACCTTGGGACTTATTTTAGAAATTATATTAAAGGGGTGTAAATTTATATATTGGACCTTGGATGAGCCGTTTTGTATACGGATCTAAAGAGAATGCAGATATGAGATCCTTAGTGTTGGATCTTGGGTGGGCCGTTTTGTATACGGATCCAAAAGGAACACGAATACTATTCACATGAGGTGTTGGACCTTGGATGGGTCGTTTTGTATACGGATCCAAGGGGAACATGAATACTATTTGTATGAAGTGTTGGACCTTGGATGGGCCGTTTTGTATACGGATCCAAGGGAAACACGATTATAAACCTGATGGACGAATAAATATAATTGTTTGAATTATTATTATTATTGGGTGTATAATTCTGTACTTGAATAATGGTTGAATGTGTGATTTAGTATACTGTTAGATTTTTCTACTGAGCTTTATGCTCACCCCCTCCCTCCATAGGCACACAGAAGGATGTTCCTCCTAGAGATGTTCTAAAGCTTTCCTAGGGAGTCTGGAGTCTACATGCTTAAAATAGTTTTGGGAATTGTCTTGATTCTCCTAGCTTGTTATGGGAGATTTTGTTAGGTGACTAGCAACTGATGTATTGCTTTTAGTCACCAGTTTATGTAAAAATTAAATTTGATCATATAGTTATAAGTTGTAATGAATTCATGAGATATATATATGAAAAAAATGAGATATTAATGACGTACTTTTATTAATTTTTATTTCAATCACCCCTAAAATCTCTAAATAAGAGATGTTAGCGCGTGACATAAGTTGTCCTATATTCAACTAATTCTCTAATGAAATGATACCTAATGTCTATGTGCTTAGTTCTTGAGTGTTGGATAAGATTTTTGGAGATGTCTATTGCACTTATGTTATCACAAAAGATTGTCATGGATGCTTGAGTGATACCATATTCTTCCAACATTTGTTTCATCCATAGAAATTGAGTACAACAGCTACCAATACCTATGTACTCAGCCTCGGCAGTACAAAGTGAAATTGAGTTTTGTTTCTTATTGTGTTAGGCCACCAGGTTGTTCCCAAGATAGAAGCACCCTCATGTGGTACTCGTTCTATCATCCATATTGACAGCCCAATTAGCATCACTTTAACTTGCAAGAGATGAATTTGTGTCTTTAGAAAACCAAATTCCATATTCTATAGTCCCTTGAACATACCTGATTATTCTTTTGACTGCTGCTAGATGCTATTCATTTGGACATAACTGGAATCATGCACATAAACCTACACTGAAACTGATATCATGTTTACTTGTTGTAAAATGTAAAATGCTTTCAATCATGCATCTGTATAGGCTTTGATCAATATCATTCCCTGCATTGTCCCTTGACAGTTTGAGATTGGTAGCATTCACTAAATTATTTGCGTACTTAGTTCGAGAGATGAAAATGCCATCATCAAGCTGTTTGACTTGACGTCTAAGAAAAAATGTTAGTTCATCTACTATACTTATCTCAAATTCTCTCTACATAAGCTCAACAAACTTATTAGTTTTTTTTATCAAGTGTAGAACCAAATACTATATCATCAACATAGATTTCAACCACAATAATATACTTAGATGCATACTTTATGAATAAGGTTTTGTCATTGTTGCCTCTAGTATATCTCTTACCAAGGAGAAAGGTTGTAAGCCTTTCATACCAAGCTCTTGGAGCTTGTTTCATATCATACAAAGCCTTTTTCAGTTTGTAAACATAAGTGGGATGCTTAGGATCAACAAAGCTTTTTGGTTGCTCAACAAAGCTTCCTCATCTAAAATGCCATTTGGAAAAGTTGTTTTAACATCCATTTAAAAGAGTTTGAAATTTGACAAACAAGCAATAGCAAGAAGCAATCTAATAGATTCTAACCTACTCACAGGTGTAAAGGTTTCATCAAAATCTATCCCCTCAATTTGTATATACCCTTAAGCAACTAATATAGCCTCATTCTCCTCACTTTTGTTCTTAAAAATCCATTTAATTCTAATGGCATTAATGTTTTCAGGTTTGGAAACTAAAGTCCTGACTTGATTTCTTTCAAATTGATTCAGCTCATCTTGCATGGCTCCAGGCTTCTTTCTTAATAGTATTATTAACAGATTTAGGTTTTACAAGTGATACATAGCAAGAAAAACTCACCTGATTCCTTACCTTGCTTCTGGTTTTAACTCCACCTTATGAACTTCCAATGACAGAAGTGGTAGGATGTGCCTTTTGAATCCAGGTTGAGGGATCCCTAGTCTTATCATCAATTTTGATTTCATCTCTGTTCAAATCAATGTTGTCAGACATTTTTAGTCTTATATGTCTTAACTTATGCAGTTTCATTCTGCGTGACTGGTTCTATATTTTCTACATCATCTGTTCTAGTTCTATCACCAAGTTCTCCAAGGTTTTCTATGACTTCTTCACGTGAAAAATCTGCATAATCATACAATCATTAAATACAACATTAGCAGATTCGATTATGACTTCAGTTCTCATATTATAAATCCTATATACTTTTATATTCAAGGAATAACGAATAAAAACACCATCATCACTTTTGGCTTCAAATTTGCTAAGTTGTTCTCTGTCATTGAGAATATAAAACCTGCAACCAAATACATGAAAATATTTGAGATTATGTTTTCTCCCTTTCAGTGGCTCATAAGGTGTTTGATACATTCCTAGCCATAAGAAAACTCTGTTGATGATGTAGCATACTATGTTAATTGCCTCTGCCTAAGGTCTTTTTGTAAGCTTCTTATTGTTTAACATAATCGTGTCATCTCTTGTAATGTTCTATTTTTCCTCTTTACTACCTTATTCTACTCAGGAGTCTTTGCCAAAAAATTCATGACTAATGCTGTGAAGTTTGCAAAATACAGCCTAGCCTTCATTCTCAAATTCCTTCCCACGGTCACTACTAATTCTGACAATTTTTCCAATGTTTATGTTTTGTTCATTCTCTAACCTAACACATATTTCTAAACATATCAAAGGTATCAGATTTTTCTTTGACAAAATCTACCCAAGTGTACCTTGAATAATCATCCACACAAACAAAAACATACATTTTTCCTGCAATACTTTGAACTTGCATTGGACCCATGAGATCCATATGTAACAATTCAAGAATTTTTGAAATAGTAAGAAAAGAATTAGAAGCATGTGAACTCTTAATCTACTTAACTTTTTGGCAAGACCGCACACAATATTAAGTTTATGCTTAAACTTAGACATTTCTTTTAACTTAAGTCTTTCAAATTCATGTGACCAAGTTTTTGATGCCATAATTCAATCTCAGAAGTCTTAGCATGAAATGCATTGAATTTAGTAAATAAGTAACAATTGTTATTAGACCTAACTCCTTCAAGAATGCAATTCTTGTTGGAATTAAGAACCATGCATTTATTCTTATGAAACACAACAATATATTGATCATCACAAATTTGACTAATACTGAGCAAATTAGCTTTAAGACCTTCAACATAAAGAACATTAATAATCTCTGGTAAACCAACAACAAACAATGTACCCTTACCCATTACTTTGCTTTTGACACCATCCCCAAATGTGATTGAGCCTTGCTTGCATGATGTGAAATTTTTCAGCAGATCTTTATTACCTTCAAATGTCTAAAGTATCCAATATCAAAGTACCAAGTATCATTTAGGGGTGCACAGGGGTCGAGTCAGGTCAGGTTTTAACAGACCTGACTCAACCCGATACACCTTTGGGTTAGGAGAATTATACCCGTGTTCGGGTTTTTGCAAAATATAATTCGATCAAAGCCTGCCACTTCGGGTTTTCGCAAAATATAATTCGATCAAAGCCTGCCACTTCGGGTTTGTCGGGTTAATCGGGTTGATCGGGTTTTACTTTCCTTCTTTTTTTCATACATTTTCCTTCACTTTCTCTCAAACCAAACTGAAACACAGTAACTAACATTTATAAATCTGCCAAGCTAACTATTTTAGCTCTTATTTAACAAAATAAAAATTAAAAAAAACAACATATTTACTTTTTTTCATCATTCATTCTTCTTCCTCCACTTTCTCGAAAATCAAACACACAACAATGAAAAAAAAATCAAAATTTGAAAGCAGAAAATAATAATCTAACTAACTCGAAATGAACAAAATCAAAATAAATATGACAAAATAAATAAATAAATCAAAGGAAAAGAGAAGATAAGTTAGTTCAGTTTAGAAGATTTATGGCGGCTACGATATTTATATTTTAATTTTCAACTCTAACAATTGTATAATTAAAGAAAAAAATTGTTCATTCAAAACAATAAAGAAGTAATGGTTGATAGAGAAGAGATGAACTTATAACGTTTAATTTACTATAAAAAATTAAATTGTCCAAGAAGGTGGGAACAATATTTTTCTACTAAATTTGTGTCTAATTTTTACTCTTCTAGGCTTACAGTTATCTCCTTTGTTCAACACTGCAGCCTTGCAGGAGAGATGGAGTTGCATATATATGTAAAACTTAAATGAAAAGAATCTGGTTCTTAAACCTTAACTAAAATGGGAGAGAAGCTTTCAGCTTGACCAAGGAGAATAAAAGGGAGAAGGACCAGGCAGAGGCGACATGCTTTCTTTCTTGTGATGGAGGATACCTTCCATATCATAAACTTGTAATGCAAAGCAGCTAAGCTCTGCTCTTTTGAATTTGAAACTAAAAACGAAAGAGAAAATGAGAGATGATGTTGATGTTTACAAGGACTAGGACATTATAGTTGATGAATCCCCATTCACTGACACTTACTTATCCTATGTAAATCTATGTTCTAATCTCCTAGAACTCCATCCATAGTAACTGGACTCCCCGCAATTTGAGTCCCTCTCAAATTGTATTACAAAAACCCAAAAAGGTAGTCACACTTTCTAGATAATCGTGATCATAATAAGTGAAGAATATTTATCACTACTCAAGCTAAACTTATACAACTTGCACACATAAATGTTACATACTACAAGCAAAAAGACTTCTAGTTATAGATGACCTACCTACTTTTTATTGAAAAAAGATTCTTCAAGATCTTCACAAATCAATCATTATCATATAAATCTTGAAGATATAAGAAAGCTTAACCACGTTAGGATATGAAGAAAATAACCACAATATAAATCCTTTCCCAGAGTGAGATAAAATAAAATCTTTCCTAATCCAAATCTATATCTTGGAAATAATATCCAGTTAAGTAACAGATAACTTTATCAGTTCGAAATAGGAAAGTAATAAAGATTTATTTTCTCTCAAAATGATAATACATTAATGTCATATAGATTGACTAGGACACATGGCAGTCCATGTGGCATTGTCGTAACAGTTTTCAAATAAAGTGAAAACATATATATCAATATTTTCATCTCACTCCAACTCATCTAGACATGCCCGTGCCATTCTCCTCTCTTATTTATGTCAAATAATTTTTTTTTTTACACATAGCGTTATATATATTTATTACTTCTAGAATTATATAATACTATTATATTTTTAAAAATAAAAAATATTTTATTTAAAAAATATTTAATTAATCATTTTTTAGATAATAAATAATGGCATTGGATTAAAAAAATTAATATTTTTAAAATATATTTAAAAAATTACGCGTATTTGTCTACTTTTATATTTCAGTAATTTAGTTTTTTTTTTAATTTATCAAATGCATTTCCATTAAAAAACAAATTTTCTATCTTTTTTTTAAAGTGTAAATATATCTTTTATTTTCATTTTGATACAATTTAAAAAAAAAACAAAAGATTCATAAATAAACAGGTCCATTTTTTTAAATATTTTAACCACCATTTCATGCATTTTCAGGATGATCAGCCTTGGCTAATTGAATGATTGTAGATCCATGGACATGAGAATATGTGTACATATATATGGTATAATAATTAGAGAATACCATCTTACGGGGAGATCTAGTTCTTAGATTATAAATCTTGGTTTGGTATTCCATGTTGACTCATATCGAATGAGGATTCTATTGTAGCAGAACATAAGTACATAGTCCTATTATCCGTTAGATGATATTTTATGTTAAGGAGCAAGAAGTAGTTGTGAGAGGTAAAATGATAAATTGACCTAACTCCAACTATTAATGTTCAGGGAGAATCAATAGTACATATGCAAACTTATTGTCATGCGGATCAGGTTTACCTTTATGTAAGCTTATGTATAATCGTATACAAAATTCAATACTGAAGCTTTGGTCCTATTGTAACATCTCAACCCAGTATTGGATATTATCTGCTTTGGATACATAATCTATCACGATTTTGCTTTCGAAACCCAAAAGACCTTCAATAGTTTAAGGAACCTATGGGATAAATAAACCAGCCAGGATTCTTATTACTAGGTAATGTAGGACTTGGACCATAATCCATACTCAGCACTTTATGCGAGATTGGGTGTTACAATCTACCCATCTTAGGGGCCCATACGTCCTCGTGTAGTTAATAAAAAATTGAAACAATCATAGCCCATATAAGGATGGCAATGGCTCGGTTTTGGGTTACTTCCATTAGGAACCAAAACTAGAACCTTTAAGGAATCCTCGACCTAGAAACTATCCAAAATCATCATAGTTCCACTTTTTTTTGGAACCAGAATCAAATCAAAACCATTAAGCAAGAACCAAAACCAGAATTGCGGTTCTAATAGGTAACCACAAGTCCAAAAAATATAAGATTTTTTTAACTTTTTAATTTGCTTTTTTATTTTATCATATATAATCCATGACTATATATATATATATATTGCAATATTTTATCTTTTTATTCTTTTTACTTAAACATATAATTAAAATTATTTAACTATAAGTAAAAAGATTAATTATTATTTAAATTATATAATTGTATTTTGATTGACTTGTATTTTTTTAATTCCTACTTGCTTTATGTTAGGTTATAAGTTATTCAAAACAACGTAATTTTGATAAGTTTATAATTTATGTTTAACTTTTAATAATAATAATAATATAAAATTAATTACGTCTGGGTCCATTGGAACCTAGAACCAACCCATAATCATGACAACTCCAAATGTCTAGACCCAAAACCATTAAAAGCAGATCCAAAATCACCCCATTTGGTTCTGGTTTGATTGTTCCATGATTCCAATCAATATCCCTAAAACCACACCATAGGGTAGGCTGGCTCTAGTACCAATTGTAACATCTCAACTTACTATTGCATATTGTTCGCTTTAGACATATAATCAGGTATAGTTTTGCTTTCAAGCTCTACAACCCAAAAAACCATCAACAATTAAGAAGCTCATAGGAGATATAAATAAATTAGGATCCTTATTATCAGTGAGACTTGAAATGAAATCCACCCTCACCACTTTGTGTAGGCCTTGGGTGTTACACCTATAGTGGAGTCGACCTAACTAATGACATGATCCCATTTGTATTATGAGACAATGAGAAATTGAAATTAATCATTGGAGCTTATTATTAGGTAGGTCTATATGGGTCTCTGATCTAGCTCACATAATCATATCTTATGTTGCGTATAGATGTGTGGAGGGGTGTGCAAGATTACCTGACTCGAATGAGTTGAGATCAGGTCCTCTAATAATTATACCTAATTTTGGGTTCAAAATGTTAGACTCGATGAGGTTCCATTCTCGGATTTACATATTAAAACCGATTAACCTGACCCGATCATATAAATTTTAATTTTTTTTAAAATTGCCATGTGTTGCTATTAAATTCGCTTATGTGTATTAATATGGTATATTAGGGATGGCAAAAACCCGGGGTCGAGGCAAGGGATTAAAGGTTTTTTAATCCCCGTCCCCGAAAAATTCCCCAAAAATTTCGAGGCCGGGCTGGGGCTGGGGAATTCAATTTTTCGGATATGTACCCGGATTTTTTAATTCTGTTTTTTATTTTAAAAATTGTACTTATATTTGTTTTTGCGAGAAATACAGGGCCGTTATAGTTAAATATGATGCAAAAAGGCAAAAAAAACAAAGCTAAAGAAAGCAACCTGTCAAAATGCTCGACAAAACTCGACGCACTCGATAGAGCTTGACATGACTCGACATGTAAGTGTCGATGCATCCGACACTCATATGACACTCGATATTTTCTAAAATAGACTGATATCGAGTGTCGGTAGTGAATCCGACATGACTCGACATGTGAGTGTCGAGTGTCGGATGCATTGTTAAGTGTCGGACGATGCATTCGACACTTGATGTCTTCTAAAATAGACGGATATTGAGTATCGGTTATGAATCTGACACGACTCGACATGTAAGTGTCGAGTATCGGATGATGCATCCGACACTCGATGTTTACATGTATGTTGTGTCGAATTCACAACTGACACTCTATATCAGTCTATTTTATAAGTGTCGAGTGTCGGATGCGCATCATCCGACACTCGACACTCATATGTCGAGTGGTGTCGAGCTCTATTGAGAGCGTCGAGTTTTGTCGAGCGTTTTGGCAGGTTACTTGTTTATATTGTCAAAAAATAAATAAATAAATAAAATGTATTTTTATATTTATTCCTAGTCGGGGCCAGGCCGAGGAGCCTAGTCTCCGGCCCTTGCCTGGCCCAGGGCGTTCCCTGAGATTCCTCTCCCCGTCCCTGGCCAATCTCCCTAGAAATACGAGCAATTCCTCGGCAATACCGGGCCAGGGATCTAGGTATCTGACCCTGGCCGAGTAATTTTGCCATCCCGATGGTAGACCTTACCTCACAAGATTAGAAAATATATAATCCTATTTTTACCCTCATACCCTAGCCGCCACCCATTTGAAACCTCTTTAACTCTCCCTCTCTTGAAGTCTCAAACCTTAGCTGCCATTTGAACCCTAGTCTGAATCCAAGCTATAAGATAAGAAATTTGCAGTGAACAACTGCGAAGATGTGACAAATCAATGCAACTTGAAATGCTTTATGCCTTCCACATCATTTCCTTGTCTGAAGGGCTCAACTTGTCTCCTTTGTTTGAAGACAAAGAGAGGAAGGAAATGGAAGAGCTAAGATTCACCACAACCAAGCCTACAAGAATCATCGTTTCGAGACTAGAGGAGGTGGCCAAAGCAATGAAATTTAACGTCAAGAAGAGTAAGTCCAGAGACAGATTACAAGGCCAAGAGAGTGGAAGAAACGGGAAGCAAAATTAGCCATAAAAGCTTATATCTTTGTTGTGACACCATTGTTTCTAGTTGTTGAAGTGAAGAAAGATAACGGTGATTCCAAAATTTATGATTGATAAAACTTTGTTGCATTGATTTTTTCTTTCTCTTTTTCTCTCTTCGTGTGTTTCTGTTTTGGTTTTTATTGATTCTAATCTAACATAAAGAAACAAGAAGAAAGACACTTGCTATGTGTGATGATGAACTTGGATATGTGTTTAATTTTCCAAACCCGAACAACCCACCGACTTGAATCCGACCCGAAGGTGGCGGGTTAGCAATGGGTTATGTCTTAAAAAAACTCGACCTCAGAGCAAAATTTCAAAACCTGATCAGTGATAGCAATGGGTTAGGTTTTCACCCCAAGATGTGTGTGATCAACATGGGTGAAAACCTAAGTTCCTAATATCGTTAAAAGTCCTAACTGGGTTAGGATTCCAACTACTATAGGAATCCCCTATAGTTTTGCGAAACATATTGTAATAAGGAATCTACTTTGAGTAGGAGACTTGAGATGGTATGCTTAGAAATTCACTAAATTAGTGTATTTAGGTTGAGACAAAATAAGAAACTAATTTAATGTTCTTATAGGATTAGATAAGGATTCCATGTGACCTTAAGATTGTGGCCATACAATTCTCACTAGGGTTTTGTGTATGTGGCTAGTATTCCTTATATTTGTATTGAATATTCTTGAATAGTCAACTATGAGCAATTTGACAAATTTTTTTTTTTTAACGAAATTTTTAATAGTTCTTAACGAAGAGAAGAGGTATATGAGATTTTCAAAACCAGATGTGGTCATGAAGGATTACATTAAACCTCAGGGGAGGTTTGGGGAATTGATCCAATTAAATATGTATATCTATGGTTCAATCCCACTAACCTCCCTTGTGATTTTTTAAAATCTCACAAGACAACATCCCTTGCTTTCATAAATTTCACATATCTCCCTTGCTATTAGTTAACTTCTATTAAAGATAATAGTTAAAAGGGTAAATTGATCAATTAAATAAGTTTTAGCATTCAAGTTAATATTTAAGTAGTTTTAGTTACAGTATTTCTCAATCATATTATATGTCTAATAAGAACACTTAGATCAAAACCTAGTCTTAAACAAGATCAAGGATGTTATAAATATCTTAAAATTTAATAATTTACTAAAAAATTAGATTCAATAATTCTTTATTTAATTATTAAATGTAATAAATAATTTAGTAATAACAAATTAAAAAATTTTATAGGTTATGTTGTAAATTAATTAAAAAATCTTTCAATACTTTCTTTATTTATACAACTCCTAATATTTACAAATCCCAAAAGTACAAATTTCGTAATGACGAGCTGCGATTTTATTATTTTTTGTTTTATTTTAATTTTTGGTGCTTTTAATTTTTTTTTCATATCTTACGTATGAGTAATATGGTCAATTTGCATATTTAACATATACTCTACTTAACAGTTTTAAATTTTTTTCTAATATCTTGTGAGGTTTTTAAAATGAAAGTGTTATGTAAGATTTCACTAAGACTCTAGGGCAGGTGCGTGGAGTCCACCTACTTAATTTTAAAATAATCGTCTTTTATCTATAAAAGAGAACCTAATACATTCAATTTATTTAAGATTTATCAAGTCTTTTTATACAGTCTTGGACAACTGTAATATTCCACTACAATAATTTATATATTAATTGTTTAAAAATAGTACATATATCTCTATATTAATTGTTTATATATGTTCACCTAACATTAGATGGGAGATTAATACTGTGACCCCCTTCTTTTGGCTGAAGTAACACTCTGCCCCCCACTTTTGGATAAGTAACATAGACACCCCCAGATTCTAACTACCGTTAGGGAATCTGTTAAGAAAATTACACTGTGACCCTCTTCTTTTGGCTGAACTATATTCTAACCCGCACTTCTGGATAAATAACATAAACACCCCCAGATTCCATCTACCGTTAGAGAATTGAGTAAATTTGATACTGTATTTGATTTATCATTGCATTGTACACATGTTAAATAATACTCTGTTTAATAAAAGATTGTATTATAGTGTATTAATTTTTTATTCTAAATTAAAATAATTAACAATCAAAATCATATAGATTTTTAATTAAAAAATTCATAAATTCAAATTAATAATTATTCTAAACTTTAATAAATTTAAATTTTTATTTATAAAAAAGATTAAAAATATTTAACTAAATATGTAAACACATAAATATGCAATTAACTATTTTAATTATTTTTAATATTTAATTGTTTCAATTAAATTTTATTTAATGTAAATAATATATTTAATCTTATAATTTCTCTCTCTCTCTCTCTCTCTCTTTACTTTCCCTTTCTTTTCGTCTCTTGTTGCTTCAAGACTCAAGTTGCAGAGTCTTTACTTTCTCTCAATTGCTATACCTAGGCAGTTGAAGTTGATTTGAAAAAAAAATAGAAAAAATATTTTTGTGCTACTTCGGTTTTTTATTGATTAATCTACAATAGGTTGTTTCAGATATGGAAATGAGCTACCATGTGAGAGTTTTGCTCGTTCTTGTGTTTGCAAATAAGATATATGAACTCATATTGACTTCTTTATTTATTAGATTTTTAATTTTTGTATAAAATATAATTTTTAATTGTTTAATTCTTATTCTTTCAACTTACTGACATCATAACAACTTTTTTTTTAATTTACGTTAATAGAAAGCTTCACAATATAAAATTTTTAATGAATAAGATAAATAAGGGTAGTTAAGTCTTTACACAAGAGCTTCTAGCTAGGATAATAGATTCTCTAACGGCAGATGGAATCTGAGGGTGTTTATGTTATTTATCCAGAAGTGCGGGTCAAAATATGGTTCAGCCAAAAGATAGGGGTCACAGTGTAATTTTCTTAACAGATTCCTTAACGGCAGTTAGAATCTGGGGGTGTCTATGTTACTTATCCAAAAGTGGAGGGCAGAGTGTTACTTTAGCTAAAAGAAGAGGGTCACAGTGTTAATCTCCAACATTAGATTTATTTAACATATGTTGAGTTAGTCTACACCACTTAACGTAAATAGTATATTGCTACGATAGCCAGCATTTTAATATGGAGGAGTGCCAACAATATCGCCTAGCACAACGCAGATGTAAAACTTTCTTGGTACATCATCGGTAAGTTTGGGTAGCTTGTGATGGGATTGAATAAATATAGTACACTATATATTTATTTAAATGTTGGATTGTATAGAATTTTAAATAATGATCAATCAAATACTCTTTCGAGATTACTTTAAATTAATTTAAAAATTAAATTATATAAATTAATGAATTAATAAGTTTGAATTTTTTTAACATTATATAAATTAGTGAATTTATAAATTTGAATTTTTTTAAAATTATTTAAAAATGAAGAACGTGTAATTAAATATTATAAGGATTCATATAAATATTTAATAATTTATTTTATACCATTTTAATGACTTTTTTTTTAATTTTCGAGACAATTGACACGAAATCAAGCTTTGCAATTTGTACTGCCCAATACAGTAGCATACCCGTATAACGCATAACAAAATGCTGCAGATATAAAGATCTGATTAACTCAAATAAGAACATACTACAATTCTTAACTACAAACTGCCATCGATTTTGATTTTGATCAGTTTGTTTATGAATTTGGTATTTTTATTTTCATAATTTTTGTTTTAGAATGAAAAAGAAAAAAATATCTACATATTCTATGAAAAAATAAAGAATAATGTTATATCTACAACCAGGGACGGACTCACGATACAAAGTTGATAAAGGGCAAATTCATGACCTTTTTTTTAAAACAACATAAAAAAATATATGAGTACATAATACACCGTTACTATTAAAAGAACTAAAACAACGATTTCATCGTAATAGCATAAAAAATAATGATTTAGAGATAAAATTAAGTGTTTAGAAAATTTTATTTATTTATTTATCATAATGAAACTTGACTTTCTAAGGTCATTTATGATTGATTCCATTTTAAATATTTAGCATTTTTTGTAAGCATATAAAATCAACGATTTTCTTAAAAAAAAATCAATTGAGATATTTTAAATTCATTATTTGAGGTTTTTCTTCAATGAGAAGCCAAATTATATTGGAGAGATGCTAACCGTGAGGTGAGAGGAAGAATGAAAGGCGAGAAGTAAATTACCTTTTTATGTTGACAATATTAAAGAAAATAGAAGAGAACTAATTGTAAAATAGGAAAAGGAAAATATGAATAACTATTTAAATGGAAAAAAGGACACATAAATTAGTATTATAAAGTAAAAATGAGAAGGTAAAAGTGTACATATATTTTCTTAAAAATTGCATGTTAATCACTAACCGAAATTAACTATGATATCTATATTAATATAACTTAACAAAACATCCTAGGGAGGTTGAAATGGGAAATTTGATTACACTAAATATAAAAGAATATAAAAAATGCCAAAATAATAGAAGAGGACTATTTGAGAATTTTAGGAGTACTTCGAGGGCGCAACACGACCACACCAGGCCGAAATATGGCTACGCCTCTGTCTACAACTCATTTACAATCAAATCTTTATACAATCAGAATTGTCAAAATATTATTAGATGAATAATTAACATGTCATATTTTTTATTTATTTTTAATTTTTTAGTGATATTTTATCAATTTAAATTGTAGAAGAGTGTTGAAAATGAGTTATAAGTGTAGCAACTCTAAAAAATAAAAGCTATGAAAATGCATTTGGTTATAAAATTTGTGTTTTTGTTTGGAGATGAAATTACACATAAAACACATTTGGTTGCTATAGTTGTATTTCTGAACGACATTAAATTTTTTATCATAAAGAAAACTATTTATAATAAAATAAATGATAATAACGCATTTAACAATAATATTATTTTAATTCCTGAATTATGTTTTCTTCAAATTAGTTGAAGGACTGTTCCCGCCAATAGTCACATTTTAATTTCTTACGCATAATCTACCTATCTCTATCTATCTATCCTATTTTCTACACATACTTCTGCATTAATCTATGACTTTCAGATTAAAGAAGAATAGACAATTTAATTACATTTGAAATGATTATTATCACTTATATCTTCTCTTTCCTTGTCAATATCAATATTGCTCAATTTTTAACAGTAAACTCTTAACATTGGAATCCTTTAGAGGCATGGTCTCTTTGTAGAGCGTGTAAAACAAAATATTTCTTTTCCGTGTAACATAGGAAGCTCCTTTCCTCTGCCTTCCCGTGAAAGTTGAAAGACGTAACCCATTCCCTGAAAGAAGGCTTCCGGTGGGAAAGCTTATCTAAGGCGGCCATAACACAACACTCTCAAAACTGTAGGAAATTACTTTTTCATTAAATTTTTTAGATAATTATTTAGTGTTCTTTTCCTCAATTTTGTATTTCTTTTTATAATTTTAAGAAGCTGATGCATCGGGTTTGTTTGTTTGAGAGTAAAATAGAAATTCCGAATCATTAAAATATTTTTAATGTTGCGAGGGAGAGAATTTATTGCGGATGGGTATGGAACTTCGACCAAAATTCTGGTAGATGAGCGTCAGATCGACCACCCGGGCTAGCTAGCTATCTGGTCTGTTGGATGCCAACCCCATTAATTTTTTTTTTTTTTTTAATGATCAACGTTTGTATGGTTTGCTAAGCAGTTCTTGCGTCTTATAGTTTGCGCTGTTGTACCTATAGGGTCCCCATTTGGATAATCCTCATTGGGAGTCCCACATTGATTGGTTAAGGGAAGGTCATGGGGCTTATATATGGGAGGAGTTCCTCCACCTAATAGACTAGTCTTTTGGGCTGGATACTTGTTCCATATATGGTGGCCCATTTGTTGAAAAATTGTTGTTGTGCGCGGCGGAAGCGATCCGTAACAAGTGGTATCAGAGCCAATCCAAGACAGCAATGTGTGGACTCGTTTGGTTCAGACAAGGATGGTGACTCTGCCCACCGGGGCCTTGTCGTTGTGGAGGATTATCATTGGTTCAGACAAGGATGAGGGGGCCTTGTCTGAGGAGGGGGATTGTTGTACCTATGGGGTCCCCATTTGGATAATCCTCATTGGGAGTCTCACATTGATTGGTTAAGGGAAGGTCATGGGGCTTATATATGGGAGGAGTTCCTCCACCTAATAGACTAGTCTTTTGGGATGGATACTTGTTCCATATATGGTGGCCCATTTGTTGAAAAATTGTTGTTGTGCGCGGCGGAAGCGATCCGTAACATGCGCATGGGCGGTTTTCTTTTTAGGTTATATTTTAGCAGGATCTGAAGACTCCTGATCTCATCACTGAAAGTTGATGCCTGATTGCCGCTTCTTCTTCTTCTTTTGACGTTACTCCTCGAGGGAAGGACGATGTTTTCCTCAGCTTCAGAGGCGAGGACACCAGCAACACCTTTATTAGCGACCTCGAGGCAGCTTTGCGTCGTAAAAATATTGTAACTTTCATTGATGACCAACTTAATAGAGGATCTCTTTTATATACAATTAAAGCGTCAAAGATAACAATTGTCGTTTTCTTGACAAGATATGCAAACTGCAGATGGTGCCTCCGAGAACTTGAACAAATCCTTGAATGCAAGGAAACCAGTGGACAGCTTGTAATCCCAGTTTTCTATCAAATAGATCCATCACATGTAAGGAATCAGACTGGAACTTTTGGGGATGCGTTTGCTGAGCTTGAGAAATGTTTTGAGGAGCAATTGGAGATGCGCAAGAGATGGAAGACTGCTTTGACGGACCTAGCCAATCTATCTGGCTTTGGGGTGTGGCTACGGTACCCGGTGCTGCACTTTTTTAAATTGTGTAAAAGTTATAAATATATGTATAAAAGTAGTAAATAAATATGTAAAAGTTGTAAATAAATGTGTATAAAGTTGTATTTACAACTTTTACACATTCATTTATAACTTTTACACACTCATTTACAACTTTTACAAACTAATTTACAATTTGTATACACTCATTTTAAGAAAATTGTAACTAAGGTCATGTTTGACGCGCGACATTGTATACTATTATTTTTAATAATTGCATTGCATTATATTGTATTGTATTAATTAATGTTATGCATAATATAGTGGATGTTTGGTGAAACATTGCACTGTACTATTTTTTATACAATATTATACTATATTTATGTTTGGAGTATTTTTAAATTGTATTATATTATCTTTCATTTCAAAAATTAACAACATATTATTAAATAAATTAATATCATTTTTATACCAAATTAAATAAATTAAATACTAAATAAAATAATTATATTTTATAGTTTTTCTCCACCAAAACCGTATTAATTTTGTGTAGTGCAGGGTAATGCGGTAGTTTTTCTCTGCATTAGACAATGTAATACATGCTACATTAAATTATGCAGTGTATTATTTAATGCAATGTAAAATTTGTTCCAAACATAAGTACTGTATAAATTAATACAGTGCAGAGTTTTTATACAGTACAATATAGGTTGCCAAACATACTAATTGTATAAAAGTTATATTTACAACTTTTACATATTGATTTATAACTTTTATACATGTATTTATAATTTTTACACAAAATTGAAAATTGATGTACCAATATATCAATAGTACCGTAGTATGACTGGCTTTGACTCAGAAAAGTTTTGGTAAAAGTTAATTGACAATTTTCTACTCCTCCGTAATAATTTGACTTTCTATTATTATTATTATTATTATTATTATTATTATTATTATTATTATTTTCTTTTTCATAATAATTTGAGTCTCTCCTATTATAAGGATGTAAAGCATGTACTCTAATTCAATAGGAATCATCAATGTAAACTATGAGGATTCATGTAGCAAATTTATTTTCCCTCGTAGATAAATTAATAAAAAAAAAGTAGACAGAACTAGATCCTCCAAAATCAAATTAAATTTCTAGAAGGCCTAAAAGAGGGGATAAGATTAAAGTTGTTAATTGTGCCTGATAATTAATTTTATATCAAATCCCTAAATATACCTTCATCCTTTTTTTTTTCTTGGCACGCAGTTGCATTCTCTTTCTTTACTCCTAAAGATTTGAAACTCAAGTATCGACGGGTCCCATAAAACACTATTTCTAATTAATCAATAGCCCTGAAGGAAGAAAATTTCGCCTAACTCAAGGACGAAGCAAGCGTCCTATTGGAATTAGAATTTTTTGTCGCTGCTATCCTGTTGGTTTCCCTATACTAACTGTTGTTTTTTTCTTGTATTTGTTAGGTCTTATAGAGTACTTATTGAAAAAATTATCCAAGAGATTACGAAGAAATTATATGTAATGTCGCCGACTGATCATGACATGGGCTTGGTTGGAGTAGAATATAGTATCAAGGGAGTTGAATATTTGTTATCGATTGAGTCAAATGACGTACAACATGCTTTTGCTGTAGGAATTTGGGGTCCTGGTTGTGTAGGCAAGACAGCTCTGGCCAGAACTGTATTCAACAGAAACTCGGATAAATTTGAAATAGCTTGCATCTTGGAAAAGCTTAGTGAAGAAAGTGGAATAAGTCTCTTGATGAAAGAAGTTCTTTCAAGGATATTAGAAATGGAGGACAGATATATTGACATTACACGAGAGAGCTTCATAAAACGATAACTTGCATGTCAAAAAAGTGCTTACTATCTTTGATGATTTGACATATTCAGAAGAAATAAAAGAATTAGTTCAATTTCTTCTTAGATAAAGTCAAGCAGTCGAATCATTTTAACGAAAACAGACAAATGCTTAGAATCTGTGGAGTGGATGATGCTATTATACATAAGGTTAATGGACTAGATGTTGTTGATGCTCTTCAACTTCTTAGACGGCATGCCTTTAGACTAAATTGTCTCATTGGAGATTATTACCAGCACCTATCAAAGAAAATAGTAGGATATGCTGATGGTATTCCCTGGCCCTTGAAGTTTTAGGTTCCTCTTTGCTTGGCAAGACAGAAAAAGAATGGGAAAGTGCAATTTACAAATTGGAAGAGTCTCCTAATAATAGCATCCAAAAGATTCTCAAGAGAAGTTATGATGATCTAAACAATAAACAACAAAGCTTGTTTCTAGATATTGCATGTTTCTTTTATAGGTTGGATAAAATATTTTATAGTAGATATTTTAAATGCAAGCAGCTTCTCTGTAGAATTTGGACAAAGTCTTTTCATTGAGAAGTCTCTTGTAACAATATTATCAAAGAACACAATAGAGATGTCTAATTTGCTTCAAGAAATGGGTAGAGAAATTGTTCGTCAATAATCTATTAAAGATTGTGACAAATGTAATCGCTTACGATATTTTGATGATATCTCTCATGTACTTGCAACAAATGAGGTCAGATCCGTAAACCATTGACACAACATTTGCTTTTTATTTGTGTAAATTTTTCTTGTAATTGTGAGCTTGGAGAATTGTGGTTTCTCTTATGTGTCAGCTCAATCAATAATGCGATTAAATTGGTTTGCAAGATTTCATGCATTTGAAAATTGTAAAAAGAAAGTTCAAATATATACATATGTGTGCGTCTATGTGCGTAATATTAGATTATTGAAAAGTTAGCTTATATTTATGCATTTTGATGTTAACTTATAATCTCTTCCTCATCATTAGGGGACTAAAGCAATTCAAGGCACAGCCAATGTCACGTATAAGCACAAAGGCAGAGAGATGCATGATTTAAGATTAAGTGCCGTTAGCGAGATGGATAACTTGAGATATTTCGGATTTTGTCCCCTTGGGCTACGCCGCATTATTACTTCGCGAGTTTAATCTAATCCAACCAACATCTTGCTCTAAGTCAACACACTGCTCGTGCCATGACTTATTAGATTATGTAAAGATGCACCCTTCAAATAATAGGGAAAATTGAAAAAATAGATAAAATTAGAGGGTTTCTTTAAAAAATAGACACATCTTGAAAAATTTTCATGTCATAGACACTTTCTTGACAAAAAGACCCAATTACCCTTATGTATTCAATTTTTTCCTGAAGGCTTATTTCTCTCTCTTCGGAAGACCGAAATCCATTTCTCTCCTTATAGATTTAATTTAATTTCTAGAGAATTTGAATTCGAGATTTGAGTTTCTGAAGGATTTGTGAACTTATTTAAGAAAATCGAGTGTTATAATGTGATTTATGTACGTTAATACGTGTTATATCACGAAGAACAGGAAGAAGAAGACAGTGTTATATCACGAAGAAGAAGACACTCGACACTCGAAAATAACCTGTCGAGTCGTGTCGAGTTATGTAATGTCGAGTGTCGAGTTTTGTCGAGTGGTGAAATGTCGAGTGTTGAGTGTTTTCGAGTGGTGAAATATCGAGTTTTGAGTGTTTTCGAGTGGTGAAATGTCGAGTTTCGAGTGTTTTCGAGTGGTGAAATGTCGAGTTTCGAGTGTTGTCGAGTGGTGAAATGTCGAGTGTCGAGTGTTTTCGAGTGGTGAAATGTCGAGTGTCAAATGTTTTCGAGTGGTGAAATGTCGAGTTTCAAGTGTTGTCGAGTGGTGAAATGTCGAGGGTCGAGTGTTTTCGAGTGGTAAAATATCGAGTGTCGAGTTGTGTCGAGTTGTGTCGAGTGTCGTCTCCGCGTAATATATAGCTCTAAGTCTCCGCGTGATATATAGCTCTTAATTTCTTTTTAGTCCCTATAGTTTGTAATTTGACAATTTCATCCCCGAATAGAGTTGTGCCTGATCCAAGTATATTTTCAAAGGGTATTTGAGTCTTTTTATCAAGAAAGTGTCTATGACATAAAAATTTTTCAGGATGTATCTATTTTTCAAAGAGACCCCCTAATTTTGTCTATTTTCTCAATTTTTCCCAAATAAAATAAACGCCTTAAATTTGTTTCAAATAAACTAATATTTTTCTGTTGGCATAAATACCCTCTGACAGTATTGCCATCAAAATTTCATCCAAAAAGTCTTGTTACACTTATCATGCCTCGTGGCAATGTTGAACAACTTTGGAATGATGTCCGGATATATACATCTTATTACTTATTTTATTATTTTCAAAACTACACTTAAAATATCAAAGATTTTGATTAATTTAATTTATTATTATTACTATTATTTTTAGTTGCAGCCTCTCAACAACTTAAAATATATGAATCTTGGCCAGTCCAAGCATCTAACAAAGATACCAGATCTCTTCTTAGCTAAAAATCTGGAATACTTGATTCTACCAGGCTGTAAAAGATTAGTTGAGATTGCTCGACACCTTCTGTTCAGAATCTAAATAAGCTGCTTGTTCTAAATCTGAAGAACTGCCAAAGCCTTAGCAATATATTCCAATTGGCATTCAATCAAAATCTCTTAGAGAATTTATTCTCTCTAACACAAATGTCGAGACGGCTCCTGCGATCTCACGCAACTTGGAAACCAATTAATAGATGGAACTAAGATAAAAGAATTTCCCTTGATTGAACATCCATCCAAACTATGTTATTTGGGTCTTAAGGGTTGTTCAAGACTTGAGAATCGCCCAAACAGTATTTGTAAGCTGAACACTCTTACCCAACTTGATCTCTCTGGTTGCTCAAATCTCGAAAGAGTGCTTGATGACATAGAAGATTCGGAAGTCTTATCATCTTGTTTTGCATTTTCTCAATCTATCTAACTGTCAAATCATGAAGTTACCCAATATTCTTGGTCGGATGTAGTCCTTAATGGAAACAATTTTGAGAGCATTCCAGCAAGCATCAAAGACCTTTCTAATTTGTGGACTTTGATGTTAAACTGTTGCGAGAAACTTGAGTCTATTCCTGAGCTTCCAAGCCGATTATCTTTATTAGAGGCGTACACCTGTGCATCATTGGAAGTATTGTCAGATTTATCATTTAACTTTGGTGTAAACCTTGTGAATTGCTTCAAACTGAATCAGAAGACAATTGGGGATATATTGAAAGATGCTATGTTGGAATTTGAACACAAGGTCTCTCTTCACTCTCTTTTCTTTTTACAATGAGATTAATTCATTTACTATTTTTTTTCTTAACTCTGATGTTAAAATTTTATACGAGTGATGATTCTCTTTCGCTCCGAAATTTCATCAGATTCAGAACAAAATCTTGCTCAGCTGGGAATGAAATTCCAGCGTGGTTTAGCTTTCAAAGTGCAGGAAATTCTATAACTCCACAGTTGGCACTGGATTGGAACAATAAAAGCTTTATTGGTTTTGTTATGTCTGTGGTTGTAACACTTCGAAAAGACTACGATGTAAACACAGGGTTGTGGATTCGTTGTGATTGCACGACCAAGAAAGAGGATGGCAAGGTAGAAAAAAGCCATGGCTGTTTGTGCTATGAGTCTGGCGATGGTGTGATGGGTCCGGACATAGTTGAGGGAGATCATGTAATCCTGGGTAATGATTTCGATATGTTTTGAGGCAGAAAATGTATGGAGCCCACTAGATGATAACGACTTTAATCACAACAATATGGCTTCCAATTCCATCGTATTCCAACTTGTGGATCAACCTGGTGGTAAATGGAATATAGAAAATTTAAAAGTGAAAAAGTGTGGGATCTAATTGTTATATGCCGAAGATTGTGAGGAATCAAGTTCAAAGTATCAGAACAAAGTTTCAACTCTAACGAGGACGAGGAAGAGAATTCAACGGAAGTACCAGCACTACTCCAAGAAGTTGAAAGTTTCTATCTAGAAGGTTAAACACGACGCTTCTGAACGAGGATAACAATACATCACTACCTCTAGCTCTTGTATATCTCAGTTTTTTTTTTTTTTTTTTTTGGCAGTGTCACTCTGTATGATTTTGAGCATTGGCTATTTTGATTCTAATACATTGGATATCAAATTTAAATTGGTTCATAAAATAACTTTCTAGTCTTAAGCATAGGCTCTTTCATCAATGTTTTTCGTATTATATACGAAGTCAAGTAGAAAAATCTGCTACTTCTGTGATCTTAAAACTGAAAGGTTTATTACTGCTTCTTGATTTCCTGAGCGTAAGAATCATTATTAATTATTTATCTTGATGATCATCTTTCGGATTGCCTCCATATGGTTTGAATCTAAGTATTTTCAAGAATTCCATTTGTCATTTGATCCCCTACCAAGATCAAATGAAACAGTAGTTTAATAACATATAATTTTATTTAAAGATTATCTGTTCAAGATGAAAGAATTATATACAACTTTTTCACGAAAATTAGCAGACAAGAGAACACTCAGCCGATATAATTAGCACTTGAAAACAGATTAAGCGAGCTAAACAGACTTCTTATAATGAAAGAAACGATAACTAAAGACCAAGGCGTGAAAAAAGAGGACAAGAAGAGGATAACCATGAAAGAAAGCAGTCAATGCTTCATAGACATAATGAGGATAGAATTACACACATTGAATTCATCTGCCACCATAAAAAATAGGGGCATATACTGCAGCTATTTACAGCAGTATTTAAAACCGCTGTAAATATCTTGTGTGTATTACCATTTACGGCGGTTTTTCTATTTTAAAAACCTCCATATTCAGAGCCAAAAATAAAAACCCTAAATCGATTATGCCCTAATTTTCCCTTTTCTCTCGTTTTCCCCTTTCCCTCTCGCCTTTTCCCTCTCCTTTTCCCTCTTGCCTTTTCCTCTCATTTTCCCTCTCATTTTCCCCCAATTGCAAAAACCCTTATGGATCTTCTCTCTTCTGGCTTCTCGATGGCTTCGTAGTGATAGTTTGGTGCTCAATCGCCAAAGTCTCAGGTACACTTCTCTCAAAGTCTCTCTCGTCTCTTCATTCAGTAATTAAAGAAATATATTTATAATTCGTATTCATTAGCTGGTAATTCTTTCTTGTGTCGTTCATCAGTAATTTGATTCCAAAATTACCCTCTCAGTGATTGTTATAGGGAGGTTCCAAAATTGTTTGAGGGAACTGATTTTGAGGGTAGAGAAGAAAGATTGGGAAAAATTACATGTACACATTGCTTCATATAACAATTTGCCTAGTGCTGCTGGATTGGCTTCCTCTGCAGTTGGTTTTGCCTGTCTTGTTACTTCTCTCTCTCTGTTCAGAAATTGGATGCTCATAATATTTTGAAAGTTTGTTGCCGTGCCCGCTAGCTTGCCGACCCGCTTCTGCAGCCTCACCAATTTGTCTACTGCGTTTGTGTTAATTTCTTTGCTAGCTTTGAGATTTTGATGGGTTTGAAGTGTCTGCGTGTTATTTTGTGTTGCTTGATGATTATTTTTATATTTTAGATAAAATTTAGTTTTTTAAAAAATTAACACTAAATGTACTCTGAAAAGCTAGAGAGATTTTGGGAGTTCATTAATGGAGGAGAGCCAAGCAAATTTGTATGTGTTAATTATATATTTTATTCCTTTAGGGTGTTGATTTGAAGTTGATAGCTTTGAGTTTGGTTGATTTGTTAGTTTTTAATCTATTTAAATCCAATTGAAGGGAGACCTATGGTGGTGGATAGTGACCTGAGGGGATGGACGTAGAGGTGAAGGCCGCACAACGTATATTTATTAGTTAAGTAACTTGCAAGAAGGACACAACGAACTGGAGGAGCGGTATCATGAAATCGAATCCTTTCTACAGGACACGTTTCTAGTATTTTTCCGGCGACGTGCCACAAAACATGTATTTACTTTTTTTTTTTAATAGAAATATAGTTTCACTTGATGGATATTTATTCATTAAAAGGCATTTTTTTTCCCTTAGATAGGTCCTAAAATTAAATGCTTCAAGTGGACACCTAAGTCATTTTCCAAGTGACAGTTATGTAACAAACAACGCTAAAAATCATCCAACAAATGAGGAAGACGCTTACTTATCAATGAAAATGGAGGAAGATGCTTAGTTATCAATGAGATTCAACATTAAAATAGCTATAAACAAAGTTAGAGTTGTATATAGTTTGTTTCATAATAATTAATATTACTATGATGTGCTTCACTCATTGAACCCAAGATCTTGATGTTTCACAAGTATTGGGTCAAGGTTCCATCATTGGTGATGATATGATGTTGGCTTCAATCTTATCCCCTTTGACATTTTTGAACTTAAAATCCTTGCAAGGCCTTTCATTAAGGGGTTCGCCAAATTTTGGCATTATCTCATAAAATCAATGGTAATGACACGATCAATAAGCAACTGTCTCACATAACTATGTCTTAGACTAGTATGTTTAGACTTACCATTATATTTTTGACCATAAGCTCTTGATAAAGTTGCTTCACTATCAAAATGAATAGATATATGAGGCATGGTTTAGGCCAAATAGGAATTTCAATAAGTAAATTCCTCAACCATTCAGCTTCTTTGCTACATGATGCCAATGCTACAAATTTTGCAATCATGGTAGAGTCTACTATAGATGTTTGTTTTTCGAACCCTAAGATGTAGCGCCTCTACCAAGAGCAAATATCCACCCACTTGTGGATCTGTGATCATCTATATCAGTGATCCAACTGGCATAAGTGAACCCTTCCAAAACTAAACGATATCCAGTCTAGTGTCTACCATAATCTTTTGTGTATTTCAAATATTTTAAAATTTTATACACTGCTTGCTAAGTAATTGACTAGGATTACTAGTATATCTACTAAACTCTCCAACTACAAAAGCTATATCAGGCCTAATATATGTCATGACACACATAAGACATCCAATGACACGAGCATATCCAATTGGGATATTGCTTTTCCAGTATTAGAGTGTAATTTTATGTTTGAATCAAAATATGTTGATATAGGCTTACAATCACAATGATTGAATTTCTTTAATATCTTTTTAATATAATGTGATTAAGCAAGTACTAGGCCATTATCACTTTTATATTTTTAATATCCAAGATCACATTGGCTAGCCTTATGTCTTTTATATCAAAATTAGATGACGATAATAATAATTTAGTATGTTCAATAGTCTCAGTATCGCTACCAAAAAATAACATATTATCACAAAGACATATAATCACACTTTTGTTACCACTAAATCTACCATATACATAGTTTATAAATATTCAGGAAATTGGTACTCATGTTCTCTATCACTTCTAAGGTATTTTATCTTAGTATCACAAAGTTTAATTTCCAACTTAAATTTATAAATCTTCAGTTTCTCTAAGACTTCATTGTTAGAATGCAAAAGGTATATAGAGCAAAATTTTGAAAAATCATCAATTTAAATTACAAAAATTTTTTTTTACCTTTTCTAGTAGGATTACTATGCATATCACAAACATCACTATGAATAAAATACAACAAAAAATGTTCTATAAATATTCTCAGAAAACGGATTTTTTGTGATCTTAGTTTGTGCCACCACTTTACATTTTTCACGCATATAATCGTTGTGTATAGGAATCAATTGTAGATTAGACATATCATGCAATCGTCTAATATTATCATGTCCTAAACGATTATGCCACATGGATACAATCCTTTTAAATTCAAAAGTCTAGAAGCCAAGAATTTCTTACTTGTAGCATCTTCAACCATGTATTTCAGTTACAATGCATTCCAAGTTTCGTTGGCTATGGGCTTGTTGTAGTAATAATCAAAGAGAGCATCAAACATTGCATTTCAAATATGACCCTTGTATACATAATCATCATGTTCCCACTTTTGATGTGCTCGTGTGTTTGTCAATGTATCGTTGTCCTTCTCTTGTGGCTTTGGTGTGGTCAATACAGAAACAACATTAAGGTGTGCTAATAGAAAATTCAACTTTTTTTGCCAACGCTTGAAATTTCCACCATCAAAACACTACAACTTCACAAAATCTACTGTGAACTCTCGAAGTGATGAAATTGGTGCCATTGATGTAGATATAACGTCTTAAGATTATTAGGGAAAACAAATATGAGGATACTTTATTGAATAGAAAAATGTGTTTACAACACTAGAAGTTGTGTACAAAAAATAAAGAAAGAAATTGCTATGCTTCAAGGCATGTTACAAATGCCACTTTCCTTGAGACATTATTTGCCCCACCAAATATGTGATGCACTAGAGTTTGCAAATACGCCTCCAGGATACAACAAAGCATTAGTAGTTTACTTGCAGTGTGCACTGACGAGAGTAAGCCATAATATTCTTGAATTGTACGAGCCTGTGAAGAATAAGTGTTTCATTTCTATAGATAAATAGAACATTTGGTCTTCTATGCAAGAAAGCGTTTGAAAATGGAAGAGGAAGAGAACTTGTAAGACACTTTCTCTACAAGAAGAAATAATATTTCGATTTTAGATATGCAAAATGGATTAGCAATGACCTTATTTATAGTTTTCTATGTACCCATTCATGAAGGTTGAAACCATTCACTAGGGGTGTTCATCAGCTTGGATCCAATGGATTTAGCTCATAACCAATCCAATCCGATATGGATTGATCAGTTCATTGATTTTTCAATCTAATCCAATCAAAGAGTGAAATCCAATCCAATCCAATTATATGAAAACCATCATCAGATCCGATTTGATCATATTCGATCCAAACTTAATCTTTTTTTTTTTTAAAAAGTCCAGTATAGTGCAATCAAAAGATACAATTTAATGTGAGATGACATAAAATATAACAATAATATATTGATACAAATTTAAATATGAGTAGTAGCTCAAAATATAAGACATAAAAATTTATTTCTTAATTAATTAAAGTGTCCAAATAAAAACAAAAATAAACATTTAAATCATCCCAATACAAATATTGCAAATTTAAATAAATTGATATGAATCCAACGAATCATGCATAATATGAAACAATTTATTTCTTGCAGGAACGTCATCATCCATGCATATTATAGAAGTATTGTATTTTTTAGTTATTAATTTAGGACTAAACATATTCTATTACATTAAAATTATAATGCGCAACCCTCACTTTTATTTTTTAGATGCTACATTCTACTTTTATAATGTTTCATTGGATTGGATCAGTTTATGACAGATTTTTATAATAGGATCCATCATCTAATCCTATTAATTCGCTTTTTAAAAATCCTAATCCAATCCACTAATTAACCAAATCCAATCGAAATTGGATTGACTTGGATTGGATCAGTCGGTTTAGGCTGATTGGTTTGGATTTTGAGCACCCTTACCATTCATCATACCACTTCATTTATAAAGTACATGTCTTTTTCAAAGTAAATGTCTATTCCAATTTAATTTCTCTACCACTAGACATAACTCTTTGATAGGTGTCTATTTATGTATTACTTTTATATCAATTCGTCCATGTTTCTTTGCTATATTCCTTGGTATTTTTATGTTTTTGTGTGGTTTTGATGTTTGTAGGAGTTTTGGAGCAACTTGCACAAAAATGGAGTAAAACCCTTCATTTTCACCTCTGCTAGTCAATGATCTTCTCGGATTTAATTGTATTGATATGCAATGAACCCGATGACATATTATATACCGTTGGAAAGCTCTCGAAGTCTATTTTCTGGAGAAATTTACGGTTTATAAATCCATTCAGTGTACCAAAAGTTGTAATCAAAACAGTGTGAGAAGTATAGAAATGTAATTCCACAAATCACTGTAGCATGTATAATACGGGACACTGTAGCAAGTTACTGTAGCAGAGTATTTAAACACATTTTAGGGTTTTATTTTCATAACTTGAAGAGGGGAGAACGGGGAGGAGGCTGCAGCTCTGGAATTCTTTCATCTCCTGGAGTTCTTGAAGGAGAAAGGAAGCTTGGAAAGAGGAAGAACTAAAATCCAAAGAGAATTACATCAAATTTGCTAAGTTTTTCCCTTCCCTTTCATTTTCTGGAATGTCTCCATGTTGTATTGTATTTACCACGTTCTTAAACATGTGTAACTGAATCTGAATTGGTTGAGGGTGATTTCAAAGCCCTGATATGGTTTTTGTAAGTTGATTGTGTAAGGAATTGTTATCCAATTCTCTAATTGAAGTTGCTTGTATTCTCCCATATTTAATGCTTATGATTGCTTGCTGATTGTATTTGAGTGGCCAACTGAATATAATCTGGTTGTGATTTATTGCTAGACTAGAAATCTTGATCCGTAATTGTCTTGAATTTCTAATCATTAGTAGCAAAATTGTGATCAGAGATTACAATTGGAGAATATAACCTAAGTTAAATAATCCGAGATTGTGTGTTTATTGCTTAGATCAACCTATCTTTCTTATCATAATGCATCCATTGAATTAAACTCAGAGAGCTTGTTCTAGGTTGTTTAATGGATAGAGATTAAATAAAGAGCTTGTTTTATTTAACAACAAAGTAGGAAAGATTGGGATAACAGAGCTTGTTGTTATCTACGGTTGATAACTTCAATGCTGTAATTGGATGACAATTCTACGATTAATTCGCAAATCCATATCTTGTGGTAGAGAAGGATCCCTTAACCAGAGTTCCCTCATTGATCTTTTATTCAAATTAACTTCTATTTTGTTATTCTTAATTTGCATTCTTATTTCATTTAGTTAATCATTCAACAAAACCCCCCCCATTTAGTTAATTGTGGTTGCAAAATAACAAATTCAGTTAGAATCAATCCTCGTGGAACGATATCTTACTTATCACTTTATTACTTGTGCGACTAGTATACTTGCTAGTTTTGAACGCATCACTCTTCCAAAGGTTACATATACAAATATGTGTCTTTTAAGTTTTATTTTGAAAATCGTTCTAACAGGTTATTTACTGCTTTTATGAAGGTTTCTTGGGCCATATATGGCAATTTTATAAGTTATATGCGGCGGTTTTTACGAAGGTTCCAAATCGTCGTAAAAACTACATTGGTTTTCAAAACGCTATAAAAAGGTGTAGCAAAATAGAGGGCCCAATTCATCATTATCTTTTACGACGGTTATTGTTTTCACCGTAAAAAGTCTCTTATGGCAGTTTCTACCCGCCATAAATACCTCTTCCTATTGTAATGCACCTTTAGGTTCTGTACGCAGGCATATGGAGGAAGTCACTTAAAGATGCTGAGGAGATGAACATTTTTTTGACGATGTTGAGAGCCATGGAATAAAATAGAAATAAAAGAAAGTGAACATATTGAAAAGTCGTCCTGCACTATGTACTAAAATCAAACTGCAAAATCATGGAAATTTGAGATATCCCTTTAGTTGCATTCACCTCAGTTGATAAGCATTCAACCTTCTAAAGGACCTTACAAAGAAACTGATAATGAAAAAATAAATGGCATAAATTCCCCTTATTCATCAAGCAAAATCTTGATAAAAGTGCTGAAATGTTTGTTCAGTTCATTCAGATGTTGAATATTACAAGACAAATGCAGTTCTGAAATGTTTGACAAATGCTACTACTGACGTTAATTGAAAATGATCAATTGTAATTGTAGATGACAATTTGTCATCACTAAAGTAAGATCATCACTAAAGTAAGAGACAAATCTACCCTCCTAATTCAACTCAAGGATCATGAAGCATCAAACATTGCTAGGTAGACTTCCCAGAATAGCTTACCAAAGGCAATAATAAAGAAACCCCTAGACTTGGGTTATAAGCCAGTTCATGAACTAACCCAAGCCAGTCCTAGATTGTCTATAGTTAACTAGAGAATAAGGTAGGGACTTTCCCTAACATAACTGTTAACTAAAAGATCGGGCAGGGACTTTCCCTAAGATGACTGTTAACTAGAGGATAAGGTAGGGACTTTTCCTAAGATGACTGTTAACTAGAGGATAAGGCAGGGACTTTCCTTGATATGACTGTTAACTAAAAGATAGGGCAAGGACTTTCTCTGAGATGACTGTTAACTAGAGGATAAGGCAGGGACTTTCCCTGACATAACTGTTAACTAGAGGATAAGGTAAGGACTTTCCCTGAGATGATTGTTAACTAGATGATAAAGCAAGGACTTTCCCTGACATGATTGTTAATTAGAAGATAGGGCAGGGACTTTCCCTAAGATATCCGTTAACTAAAAAATAGAAGGAGGACTTTCCTCAAGCCAGGAGTCATGACACAATAAAGGTTTGGAAACCAACAAGAGTCCAAGTAACCACCCAAATGATATCAACGATTTAAAGTCTACCACCGAGCACTTGAATCACCAGCTGACTCAAAAGTTAGTCTTATTCAATAGTTAGCCTCCAGGAGTAAGCTACAACACTAAGAGAGCTATTAAGAAAGGATGCCACATTAGATGCCATATGGAAAATCCTTATTGCCTAGGAATTAGGTTGTTGGAATTCTTTGGAAGCGTCTAGAAGGTCAAGCAAGCCCTAAGGATCATGAAACCTCATGGGATTGAAGGGTCAGGATTTAGGTTAGAGAAAATGTCTCATATAAAAGCTAGAGGATGGAACAAAGGAAGGGGATTCAAAGCCCACAAAGATTCTTGAACATCTTCCCAAGAAAGATACTCCAAGAGGGTTTATCTGCCCTCATCGGAACTTAGCCACCATCCTTCCACTCATTTTTCCTCCATTATTGTTTCATTGCTTCCACACATATACACACATCCAAACACCCAACTTGGTTTTTTACCTAAGTAAAGCCTCTCAAGATAACTTGACCGTCAGAGGGTTTACACCGGTGAAAAATCCGGCGACCTTTGACACCTTTTTTTATGCTGCAACCATTGGAGAAGTTCAGAGGTTCCGACTACCACCATGAACATATCCTGGAGCAACCTTGATACCTGAGGAGGAAGAAACCAGAGGGTTAGCTATCACTTTCAACTATCAGAGGCTTGTCTCCTTACTCTCACAACTGTCATTTTTCATCATGTCAGTGGTTATCCTTTGGTTATCAGAGGTTTGTCTGAAGTTACTCTTGAGTTTTTGATTTTTGGTTGTTCTCCCTTGTTGCGGTCTCGGGCTAAGTCCTAGGACTTTGTTGAATTTTCTATTGCTCATTTGGAACCTATTTACATTGGAGCTCTTAGATTTGTCCAGTCTCATTTTTGGTATTTTGTTGGGTCATTATCAAGTCTATCAAGTGTCATTACTGTTCATCCATTACTCAGTCCCAAGCCATGTCTTCAAAATTGGATTGATATGTACCTAGCAGAAAGTCCCTATACTTCTATTTCTAACAATACACATCTAACACTTAAGGTCATCTAGGTCATTTGTCACTAAATTTTCTTACGTGTTTCATTCTGGTTGTAGCCATTTTTTGATAACAACATTTGGCGCCGTCTGTGGGAACGACGTTAGTCAGTGTTCTCAGTTTTAGTTAAGGTGTGAAAATCCAGTTTTACCCTTTGAAATATTCTTTGAAACTTTTCAAAAATGGATGGTGCGGAGGCTAGTGTCATCTACAGCTTACAACCAGCTATTGGATCCAAGAACACTAGGCAAGTCATGACAAGACAAGTCACTCAAAACCAAAGAATGGAGGATATGGAAGTTGAAATGAGAAGCCATAATGAGGATAATGCTCAATTGAAAACTATGCTTAATGAGTTGATGGGAAAGGGAAAGACCTAAAACACAGTCCCAAACACAACCCCAAACACAATCCCAAACACAAACCTAAGCACAACACTTAATCAACCAACAAACCCCATTACTCAGCCTGTGCCTAACCAACAACCTATGCTAGAATCTCCAATACTCAACTATGGACTTTATGTGGAAGGCCCCAGCCAACACCCCCATCAAAATGTTGATCGCGCACTTCAAGCCACAGATAAGGGAGGCCCAGACCAATATCTTAATCCTAACCAAGCAACAAATTAGGTAGGTCCTACTCTAGGAGATGGGAGAAAGGAGCCCGATTGTCAGAGTCGCACTACAAGCTCTAGGCCTCACGCAAATACATTGCCGAGGAACCTACTTGAGAATAGGCATGGATATGGTAATGATGGTCACCAGCTGATGAACCTCAACCAACATATGGGAGGGCATTTCCCGAGGCCTGAAATTCATTCCCATCACTGCAACGAAATGACTCACTTTGAGCGTATAATACATGATAGTCATCACACCAGAAACCTTGAACTGGAAAACCATAACTATCGGGTAGGAAATAATGAACACAATGAGCACCACAATCACCGTTCGGAGAGGCACCATATTCATCACAATGTCGAGGGACATCCTCTCACCCAACAATAGTTAGAGCTTAAGGAACTAAAACGAGAGATGGCACTTCTCAAACAAGCACAAGCAGGGGGAAACCCCAATTTTGCACTCGATTTCAATTTGAATTCACCATTCCTAGATGCAATAGCAAGATGTCTTTTCCCTCCCAATTTCAACCTACTAGCCTTGAATTCTTATGATGGTCAAAAGGATCCTCTCGAACACTTGGAAGCCTCTAATGCATGCATGGCTGTGTACAACCCCATTGATGCTATGTCTTGTAAAGCCTTCTCACTTACACTTATAGGACCAGCTAGGCAATGGTTTAGGTCTTTGGAGGCAAACTCTATAACCACGTTTCAACACTTTTGTGATCAATTCTTGAGTTATTTTAGGGCATCAAGGAATATCCGTAGGCACAGCCACATGTTAGGGAATGTTAAACAAAAGGAAGGGAAGTCCCCCTTGGAGTATGTCAATCGCTACCATAGTGAGGTGACAAGTCTGGGAGCTTTCAAGGATTCCATTACCTTGAGTTCTTTCATGAATGAATTAAAGCCTAATAGGATTTGGAGATACTTGTCTGATTTTCTAGCCGCTAGCTATGAGGAAGCTTATTATACTGCCCTAAACATGGCTAGAATAGATGAAGCTTTTAGTCAGAGAGTTCAAGATGACAAAGGCAGTTCTGCAGGCCATAAGAGGCAAAATGGACAATCAACCAAATCTAAGCAAGATCAATCTAAGAGTAGACAATTCGTTGACAGGCAATCATCAAGTCCAAGACAATTGGAACCCCAACCGCAATACATGGGCCCCAACACCTGCCACTTCCCCGAAGATCTGAGGTTCATCATGCTGACAGCTATAGATCAGCCCATTACCAAGCAAACAACTATAGAACAGATCACTATCAAGAAGTAAGTCGCCAAGATTATAGGCCGCATGCAAGATTTACCAACTACACAGCCCTCACTAGCATAAGGGATGAGATATTTGCAACAATGTGTGCATCAAGCATATTCAAGAGGTCGAGGCCTATCAAAACAGAACCTGCAAGGCTGGATCGATCCAAGTATTGTGACTTCCATGAAAGCTTTGGGCACAACACTGTAGATTGCTATGAATTAAGAGATCAAATTGAAGAGTTGGTCAAGGCTGAAGAGTTACAAGAGTTCATTGAGCAAGTCTATGAAGCTTACAAGTATAAGGCAATCAGAGACGACAAAAGACCAGCGCATGAGGAAGAATGATATAAATGGGCAACCCAAGGTCCAAAGGATAACTACCATTTCAGGTGGAGCCAATTGTGCTGGAGACTCCAATAATGCAAGGAAGAATTATGCAAAAAGGTTTGATAAAGAGATCTTTATGGCTAGCTCAAGCAAAAGGCCAACTACATTCCATGTCCCAATCATGTTCTCAGATGATGATGCTAGAGGCGTAGTTCATCCACATGAAGATGCATTAGCAGTTACAATGATGATCACCAATTTTGAATGCCAAAGGATTTTGATAGACACGGGAAGCTCTGTTAATGTTTTGTACAAGTATGCCTTTGACAGGATGGGGCTTAGAGAGTCACAGCTACGCCCGATCCAAACTCTGTTAGTAGGATTTGCTGGAGAAATGGTCAACTCTTTAGGCTCTATTTATCTACCCGTCAAAGCCGGAGATGGAAGACCCCAAACAGCCTTTATGATAGAATTCACTATTGTTGATAGGCCAAATGCCTATAACGTGATATTAGGGAGACCATTCTTGTATGAGACAAAGGCAGTAATTTCAATATACTGTCAAAAATTGAAGATTCAGACGGGTGATAGAGTTGGGATCATGGCCAGTGACCAACAAGCTTCTAGGGATTGTTATAAGGTATCTGTCAAACCATGCCACATGGTTGTGAAGGTCTTAGCAAATAATCAGCCTAGTCTAATAACTACTGGATCTCTGTCGAGAGATGATGGAGAGGCACATGATGAATTAGACCCTAGAGATAAGAGGTATGAACAACGAGTAGAACCATTTGAAGAAATGAAACTGTTTCACTTGGACCCAGATAATGAAGATAGGTCAATGAGACTTGGGAGCCGACTATCGCTTTCATTACAGCTGAAGTTGTAGGATTTGCTGAGAGATTATTGAGATGTCTTTGCGTGAAGCCATGATGACATGCCAGGCATCAACCCATCATTGATTTGCCACCGTTTGAATATCAAACCAGCAATGAAGTCGATTAGGCAAAAGAGGCAAGCTTATGATGCAACACGCTATGAGGCAATGACAATTGAGGTAGACAAACTCCTACAAGCCAATTTCATTCGAGAAGCTAACTACCCTAGTTGGCTAGCTAACCCTGTTCTTGTGCAAAAACCTAATGGTAAGTGAAGAATGTTTATAGACTTCACTGACCTAAACAAAGCTTACCCCAAGGATAGTTTTCCATTACCAAGAATAGATCAACTTGTGGATGCCACAGCAGGCCATGAGTTACTGAGCTTCATGGATGCCTTTTCTGGTTACAATCAAATCAAGATGTACCCACCAGATGAAGAAAACACCGCATTCATTACGAATCGGGGGTTGTACTGTTACAAGGTCATGCCATTTGGCCTTAAAAATGCTGGAGCTACCAATCAAAGACTTGTGAATAAGCTCTTCAAAGAGCAAATTGGCAAGAACGTGGAGGTCTATGTTGATGATATGCTACCCAAATCCAGTCATGCAGAGGAGCATGTTGAAGACCTAAAACAAACATTCGAGGTATTGAGAAGGCATCACATGAAGTTAAACCCAGAGAAGTGTGCCTTTGGAGTATCAGCTGGGAAATTCTTGGGTTTCATGGTAAGCCAAAGAGGCATTGAAGCTAACCCTGATAAGATCCAAGCCATTCGTACCATGGAATCCCCTAAGACACTCAAATAGGTACAGGTACTAACTGGAAGGTTGGTAGCCCTAAGCCGATTCGTTTCAAGGGCCACGGATAAGTCACACCTTTTCTTTAAAGCAATGAGGCAAGGTAAGAAGATAGAATGGACAACTGAATGTGAGGTTGCATTTCAACAACTAAAGGATTACTTGCCAATTCCTCCACTTCTCTTGACACCCCAACAGGGTGAGACCCTATATTTATATTTAGCTGTTTCTGTGATTGTCGTAAGTTCAGTGTTGGTTCGAGAGTCCGAAGGAATTCAAAAGTCTGTCTATTACACTAGCAAGTCTCTTGTAAATGCGAAAACTTGTTATTCAGCATCGGAGAAATTAGCTCTTGCTTTGGTAGTTTCGTCTAGAAAGCTCAAGCCTTACTTCCAAGCCCATTCAATTTGTGTAGTCACTGATCAACCATTGAAGCAAATCTTATAAAAGCCTGAACTTTTCGGTCATCTAACAAAATGGAGCATTGAAATAAGTGAATTTGACATCACTTTCTCTACTAGAAATGCAATCAAAGCTCAAGCAGTCGCTGAATTCATAGCCAAATTCACCAACTGCTTAAAAGGGTATGATGATGATAAGTTGTTACTGAAGCAAGCAAGTGATGTGATCGAGCAAAAAACAAAAGCATCAGATAAAAAAACCTTGCCACTCATGAAATGTCAAGAGATAGCAGGTTGGACATTGTATGTTGATGGAAGCAGTAATGAGAAGGGTAGTAGAGCTAGAGTTGTCTGGGTAAGCCCAGAAAACACCAAACTTTGTTATGCTTTGAAGTTTGCTTTTAAGGCTTCCAACAATGAAGCAGAATATGAGGCAGTTTTAGCTGGGATGAGATTAGCAAAAAACTTAGGAGTTGAAAAACTAATCCTCAAAAGTGATTCCCAAGTAGTTGTGAGTCAAGTGAATTTAGACTACCAAGCTAAGGGAAGCAACATGACAGCCTATCTCCAAAGGGTCAATGACTTGAAAAGGCACTTCAAAGAATGGAAAGTAGAAAGGATCCCACGAGAAGAACACCCACAGGCTGACTTTTTAGCTAAGCTAACATCTTCTGCTGAGGTCAAAATGTCCAAGATAGTCCCACTACAGTTTATCCCAAAACCAAGCATTCACCTTGACGATGTCGCCTTTGAGATAAAAGCAATGAATCAACCACCGAGTTGGATGGATCCTATCCGAGCTTAACTCGCAACAAGGGAGCTCCCAAATGACAACTTGGGGGCAAGGAAGCTTAAATATCGGGCGGCTAAGTACTCTCTAATTGATGATGTCCTGTACAAATGACGTTATTCCATGCCTTATCTAAAGTGTCTCAATGATGAAGACATTAATTATGTGTTAAGAGAGATCCATGAAGGAGTATGTGGCAACCATTCTGGAGCAAGGAGTCTGGCTTTTAAAGCCTTAAGGCAAGGTTATTATTGGCCGACTATGCACGCAGATGCTAAATCCTTTGTGAGAGATTGTGACAAGTGCCAACAGTTTGCAAACATACCCAGACAACCACCTGAGAACCTTACCTCACTGAGTAGCCCTTGGCCCTTTGCCCAATAGGGGATAGACTTGATTGGCCCCCTTCCAACGTCCAAGGGTCAAGTTAAATTTGCAATAGTAGTTGTTGACTATTTCACCAAGTGGGTTGAAGCAGAACCATTAGCAACCATTACTGTGAAAAAGACCACAAACTTCATTTCGAGTTCTCTTATTTGCAGGTTTGGGATCCCACATACTATAATCACTGATAATGGCAAGCAGTTTGATAATGCTAACCTTAGGGAACTTTGTGAGAAACTTGGCATCCATCACAAGTTTTCCTCACCAGCTCACCCTCAAGCCAACGGACAAGTTGAAGCTGTTAATAAAGAAATAAAACATCTACTCAAGACCAAGTTGGAAGCACGCAAGGGGGCTTGGGTCGAGGAGCTTTACAATGTGTTATGGGCTTATAGAACCACCCCAAGATCCACAACAAAGGAGACTCCTTACTCTTTATCTTTTAGAGTGGAGGCAGTAGTTCCAGTTAAGGTAGGAATGCCTAACCTCCAAAGAGTCGCTCATAATCCAGGAACTAATTCTGAACAGCTTAGAATATACTTAGACTTGATTGAAGAGACGCGAGACATGGCACAAGTTAGATTAGCAGCATACGAACAAAGGGTGGCCAAGTAAAGGCAAGGAAGTTTGAAGTTGAAGACTTGGTCTTAAGGAAGGTGATGTTGAACACACAAGAACCAGGAGTTGGAGTCTTAGGACCTAATTGGGAAGGTCCATACCAAGTAGAACAGGTATTTGGCTCGGGGGCTTATCGCCTGCTTCGCATGGATGGGACTAAAGTTAGGCATCCTTGGAATGCTGAGCATTTGAAGAAGTATTATCAGTGAAGAAACTAAACTTGGAGGAGCATCCCAGGTTTAGGACGACTCATACATCTATCTTTTGAAAATAGCTAACAAGCAACATTTTGAAGGCCTAAGTACCCTATTGCTTTTATTTCCACAAAGAGCCTAAGCGCTTCTCTTTGTAAAGGACTAAGATCCTTATCCATTAAAAGGGCCAAGGTTCACTTTATGATGGAAAACCCAATGAGGTATTATTCATATCATGGTGCACAACACTTGCAACTAGTTAATATGCCAAAGTGGTTCGTCCAAGGATAGAATCATTTGAAGAAGTCGAGGTTATGAGTACATTAACTAATAGCCTAACTTATTGACAATCCAAAGTAGTCTATCTAAGGATAAGGCATTTTAAAGAAGTTAAAGCTACTAGTACAATCACTAGTTAGCTTAACTTATTGATAAATATTCCAATTTAAAAATACAGAAACCAATTTGGAAGGAAAAGCCTCCTGACATCGTAGGGTGCTCTATTTATACAAGTGCTAAAATAAATAATATGAACATCGAAAAGAACCCAATGGAGGCCTAAGTCATCATACCTCAAAACCAATTAAAAAACCATGACATATCTCTCAATTATATAAATCAAGTCATTTGGTGTAGCTATAAGTAACCAAACCAAAAGATCTCTTGCTAAGGCAAGTGGCTTTGCAATGTCCTAGTACTTTGCTATGTCTTAGCACTTTGCTCAACCTAAAATACATGCGAGGTATAAAGCTAATAAATGATGGTATGGTCATAACAACATCCATGATGATATATATAACAACTTAGAATGGATGGATGTTAACCACAAGTCCCTGGATAGGGCAGCTTTGAGTTGAATTCTTTATAACTAATTAGTCACAAGTCTTCATACTTCGGACTCGCGACTAAGGGCGCTAATGTAGATGACAATTTGTCATCACTAAAGTAAAAGACAAATCTACCCTCCTAATTCAACTCAAGGATCATGAAGCATCAAACATTGCTAGGTAGACTTCCCAAAAGAAGAGTTTACCAAAGGCAATAATAAAGAAACCCCTAGACTTGGGTTATAAGCCAGTTCATGAACTAACCCAAGCCAGTCCTAGATTGTCTATAGTGAACTAGATGATAAGGTAGGGACTTTCCCTGACATAACTGTTAACTAAAGGATAAGGCAAGGACTTTCCCTGAAACGACTGTTAACTAGAGGATAAGGCAGGGACTTTCCCTGAGATGATTGTTAACTAGAAGACAAGGCAGGGACTTTCCCTGACATGACTGTTAACTAAAGGATAGGGCAAGGACTTTTTCTGAGATGACTGTTAACTAGAGGATAAGGTAAGGACTTTTCCTGAGATGACTGTTAACTAGAGGATAAGGCAGGGACTTTCCTTGACATGATTGTTACTTAGAGGATAGGGTAAGGACTTTCCCTGAGATATCCGTTAACTAAATAATAGAAGGAGGACTTTCCTCAAGCTAGGAGTCATGACACAATAAAGGTTTGGAAACCAACAAGAGTCCAAGTGACCACCCAAATGATATCAACGATTTAAAGTCTACCACTGAGCACTTGAATCACCAGCTGACTCAAAAGTTAGTCTTATTCAATAGTTAGCCACCAGGAGTAAGCTACAACACTAAGGGAGCTATTAAGAAAGGATGCCACATTAGATGCCATATGGCAAATCCTTATTGCTTGGGAATTAGGGTTTCTGGAATTCCTTGGAAGCATCTAGAAGGTCAAGTATGCCCTTAGGATCATGACACCTCATGGGATTGAAGGGTCAGGATTTAGGTTAGAGAAAATGTCTCATATAAAAGCTAGAGGATGGAACAAAGGAAGGGGATTCAAAGCCCACAAAGATTCTTGAACATCTTCCCAAGAAAAGATAATCCAAGAGGGTTTATCTGCTCTTATCAGAACTTAGCCACCATCTTTCCACTCATTTTTCCTCCATTACTGTTTCATTGCTTCCACACACATACACACATTCAAACACCCAACTTACTTGATTTTTTACCTAAGTAAAGCCCCCCAAGCTAACTTGACCGTCGGAGGGTTTACGTCGGTGAAAAATCTGGCGACCTTTGACACCTTTTTTTGTGCTGCAGCCATTGGAGAAGTTCAGAGGTTTCGGCTACCACCATGAACACATCCTAGAGCAACCTTGATACCTGAGGAGGAAGAAACCAGGGGGTTAGCTTTCACTTTTAACTATCAGAGGCTTGTCTCCCTACTCTTACAACTGTCCTTTTCATCATGTCAGTGGTTGTCCTTTGGTTATCAGAGGTTTGTCTAAAGTTACTCTTGAGTCTTTGATTTTTGGTTGTTCTCCCTTGTTGCGGTCTTGGGCTAAGTCCTAGGACTTTGTTGAATTTTCCATTGCCCATTTGGAACCCATTTACATTAGAGCTCGGATATTTGTCTAGTCTCATTTTTGGTATTTCATTGGGTCATTATCAAGTTTATCAAGTGTCATTACTGTTCATCCATTACTCAGTCCCAAGCCATATCTTCAAAATTGGATTGATATGTACCTAGTAGAAAGTCCCTATACATCTATTTCTAACAATACACATCTAACACTTAAGGTTATCTAGGTCATTTGTCACTAAATTTCCTTACGTGTTTCATTCTGGTTGTAGCCATTTTTGGGTAACAACAGTAATGATTAGCCAAATTTTATTTCTCCATTCCTCTTACAAGTCTTAAGAAAAAGGTTGGTGTCATGAAGTAAAATGCAGTACTTGAGCATAAATTTCATCCTTCTCTTGGAATCAAACAAACTATGTGATCCTAGCTTTCTCCTATGACCCCCAAAATCCTTTTATCAACACGGTCAATAACTACTTGGTACCTTCGGTACTTTGATTATTTGTGTTTTTAAAGTTGTCTAATTCGGAGATTGGTTTCTAGAAGCATGAAAATTTGTTTGCACTTTTAAGCCCGATGGCGATGATTAGAAATACCATTCAAAGTGGAATTTTAATTCAAAAAGTTGCTCAAAAACTCATAAAAAGTCAAACTAAGTGAAAAAATATTAAAAAAAATAGAACAGGGGTAATTTTGAAAAATTAATATCTTTTCTTTAAAAAAAATTGGGGTGAAAATTTAAGAAAATTGAAGTTTGGGTTGAACAGGACGAAAAAGGGGGTGAAACTGCAAAACTCAAAAATTAAAATAAGAAAAATAATAAGAAGGGGGTGTGCGTGACTACACGCGCGTGCTGGCAGGTGTAGCCTAGACACGCGCTTATTCCCACATTTCTATAAATTCAACTTTTTTTTTTTCTCTTTTTTCGGCATAATTCGACTGGATTTTTTGGGGGATTTCTTTGGGCAATTTTTCGGGAATTTCTTTTAGGGATTTTGGCCAAATTTAGAATAGGTTTTCGGGAAATTTCGGGAGCAGTTTCCTCTACACAGTTTTCGTAAATCCTTCATCTAATTTTCTTGAACATTTTGGTAGAAAATCTGCAAAAAAAAAAAAAAAAGAAAAGAAAAAACACAACACAAATTCATTTTAAGTTTTTTGAGAGATTTGAGACTTTGAATACAAAGTCCACCTTGGAAGAAGGTAAACCCGAGGGCAATAATTACATTGTCAACCATTTTATTTGATTTATAATTGTTATTTTGCCTTTATTATGAATTGATTTTATTCTATTTTTTATTTCAAATTTTTATTATTTTTGGTTTCTTTTTTTGTTATAAGTTGTCTTTTTTTACACCTTATTATTATTATTATTATTATTATTATTATTATTATTATGGAAGAAAATATGCTACAAAAATATTATGATTTCTTAGGGCTTTATTATTTTCTTTTATTTATTTTTAACCCTCTACCTTCTTCATTTAAATATTATAATGTCTTTTATTTATGATTTCATAGTTTAAATATTGTGTAGGTTTTTTATTAATATTTTGTTTCATTTTATCTTATTTTATTGGAATTTTCCTTAATTAGTAATGATATTAGTATTTTGCATATAAATATGAATTTTTTTAAACTTTCCTTTGAATGAACACGTGTCTAGTATAATTTTTAATATTTTGTTTATTTCGATATTTCACTCTTTGTCATAATTTCTTTTGAATTCCTCTCTTTTTATATTAAAAATTAGTGGGCTGTTTTTATTTTTATTTTATTGTTAGAACTTTTGTTTGCATACTTTGATTAAATGGGTGTTAAATGACTAGTTTACAACTCTTTTGATGATTGCTTGAATTTTATTGTTAGTATTTGGTTTGTTATCTTGATTTATGCATGAATTAGTAGATTCCCATGGTACTTTTTTTTTTTATAAATTTTCTGTTTTATATATTTTTGCTTAGTTCCATAAAATGAGTTAATCTTCGAATGTTTGATTCTTGAATGGATTAATGGGCTCCCCTAATTTGTTTATGTGTTTAATATGTTTGTTTTCTTTATCTAGTGATAATAATGTTAGGAATAGTGCCACTTCACATGTCTTTTTTATGATCTTAGTGTCTTATTTTATAATGTTTAATATTAATAATTGGGCTGCCATGTTAAGATTTTACCATGATCAGGGTATTAATTTTGTTAATTTTCCTTCGTTTGGTAATAGCAACTAAATAGAAGCATACTAGGATAATTTAGTGTTAGTTAGGATGTTGTCATGTTGAATTTAGTCTTCTTTTTGCCTTTTACCTATGTAATTTTGCATGACGAGTTTGATATTGTGGAATACGAGCCATGATATGATATTAAATGCTAAGTTTGAGATTGATTGTGTATGAGGGTTAGAGAGGAGTAGGTGGACTCACATTGATGATTAGAGACCCATTTCTCAAATAACAACTCAATATAGACTCCATTTGTAATTCTTGCTAATGTTGCCTTGATTACAGATGTGGATTGAATTGGATGTCTTGAATTGGATTGAAGTGGATGGACTCACAATTAGTGGTGAGGAATCCACTCCATTATTAGGAGTGTCAATTGATGCATGATAGCTTGTTTTGCATTTACTTTCTATATTTTTATGCTCAATGGGGAGTGATTGTAATCCCTTCCCATTTTCCCATGTTTGAATGGATTTGTTACTCTATTTTGTTGCCTCTTTTCTTTGGATGTAAATAAACTATCTCACGTAACATGTAATAAAAAGATAAAATTAGTTGTGTACGTTAAATGAAATTAGGATCAAGATGGATAGTTAGTAGTAACTAAAAACCTCGAACTCGACAAACACTAGTGGAGGCCGAACTTTGTCCAGGCGGACCGAAGATCAGTACCTAACTTCAGGAACTTGTCTCTGAAAAGGTGAAGGCAGTTGGGGTCCATAAGTAAGGGATTGAATTGTCATCGCTCAAAATTTCCTGTGGTTATTTCCGGCATGGTGACTCCATGATCTTTGGGTTTGTCATCGTGACTCATCCTGTGGTACCCTAAGTTTCGAAAGGACTTGAAAAGCAGTATCAAGGTCGCAATCACTTGGAGTTGGATAGAAGCCCTGCTCACAGTTTCATTTGTCAAATGTGAAAGATATTTGCATTGTGCATTGGACATCTAGATATTAATTTGACCCTCTTTCAAATTCACACATTTTGGTTTAAGGTTGGTCTGAGATTTGATAACAAATGCCAATAGAAAGTGAACATGTCACCATACTGCAACCTTTGCATCTACAGTGTATATTGATGACATCTTTCATACTGAAGATCAATTTTTATTTTGATTGCGAGAGATACAACTTAGAAATTAAATTCTATTTAAAGGGGAAAAGAAAGAAAGAAAGGAAAAAAAAAAAAACACTTACTATCCTAAATGTGTCAAAGAAACTTTCTCCAAATCAACATCCAATTTTCAACCTCTGGATAGGTCAGAGATTGAGAAATTATTAGCTCCGAATTAGAAAAAGGCCAAATTATTTCTTTAAAGAACAAAAATTAAAATTAAAAAAAGGTTAACTTTTAGCAGCTTCCATCCTTAATTGCTCTAAATGACTTTCAATTTTAGCACAAATAGCTTGGATAAACCCATATTTTTTACACAAAGCTCTTTCCATTGTGTGGACAAAGCATTCAACTCATATGCAATACTTTACTGAGCATTCGAAGAAATAAACATGTTGATTGATCAAAAGCAATAGGGCATTGAAACACTACAAGGATGGTGACACAGAAATATAAATCACCTAGTGGTATTTTCTTTCATGATTGACAGCTTCAATTTTTTTCATTTTGTTCCTGAGCTAATCTTTGCAATCTGGAAAACAGATAATGCAACTGCTAAAGTAGAATGCAACACCAAAATTAAAGCGTATCATTTTACAAAGAGCTAACTCAAGCAAGATAAGAAAATACAAACCATTCATTCTCCAATAAGGTAGCAATACACTTTTCACAAAACTTTTAGCCTTACCTTATATTTGGCATCAAAATCTTTTAGCTTTCATAAGCTAAAATTTCTCAACCATTTAAAAGTGGTAAAGTCATAATGGCTCTAATGCCTAAGCAGTATTAGGTCTCAAGTTTTGACTGCCATTAGGTGCAGTCAATTCTTTGAGGCCATGGTCCTCCGGTCTACCTAATCTGTACCAGAGTTATCGAATAAATAAATAAAATAGAGGGCCCCTCCAATAAAACAAGCAGTCCATTAATTGGTTCCACATTATATTTAGCATCTTGGAACTCAAAAAATAGTGGAAAGTCCATATTTCTATATGAACCTCTAACATTAAGATTAAAATTCCCCTTGCATACATCTTAATTGAGCAACTAAATTTAAGAAAAGCTTCTAATCATTACCTCTTACTATCTTCCAAATAAGTTTTTGTTACAAGTAATGCAATTACAGAATAGAGAAAATGCTTTTGATTTTTTGCTAAAATGAAACTCATTTAAGTTTATTCACTGCTAATTCTATAACATTTTGTTTCTCATTATGTAATTTACAGATATTCAACACAATAAAATCATTCATCCATCTATAGACTTGCCATGTTTCCAGTTCTGGTTTCCACCATTTTACTTTTACATTAATTATGTAAATCACACACAACCACTGGATTTAAAATGACTACCTAGAAGTAGAACAACAATTTTACATTTTCAAGCAAAACTAGATTCATTACAGAAATACTGATAGATCCCAGCTAAAGATGAACAAGTCAAGTTCTAATAACCGTAGTTAAATATCATTCATCCATTCTTGAATATTGAAATGTTAAAAGATGTTCAAACCATATGGCAAGAGATATTGGTTTAAAAGGAATTTAGCTACCATTGAACTATTCAAAATGAACATATGTTATGGGATATATAACAATAGTAATGAGGACAACCATAAGAGCATGATATTAATACAACAATTGAAAAAAGACTTTGTTGATATAAATAATTCTAAATGATCCAGGGTTTTAGTAAGGGAGTCTTGGGTCTTATATACAAAGACAAAGGTGATTTGTTTACTACTTGTACAATAATGGTACTCTACTGATTTAATTAGGTCTACATTGATTTTCTCTATTTGGAATTTTGCTTTTATATTAGTATAGTCAATTAAGATCTCTAATTTCCTCTATTTTAGGATTCCAATTCTTTTAAGGTATACTATTGATCATACACGCATCCAATCAAACTGTAGCTAACCAAAATGCAAGGAATTAGAAATTTGACTTTCTAATAATCTGACTTTCTATTATTATTGTTATGAGTAATATTAATCTTACAAACTACTCACACAAACTGATATGGCATAATATGATTTGATAAATAAATGAATTGATTAGATGAATATATACTAATAATAAATGACACTACTTAAGATGGGTGATGTGATGATATATAGGAATATCACATCAGTTTGTATGGATAAGTTTGAATAAGTAGTTTATAATAATAGCATTATTCTATTGTTATTATTGTTATTATTATTATTATTATTACTATTATTTTCTTTTCCGTAATAATTTGAGTTTCTCTTATTACAAGGGGTGTAAAGAATGTTAGAAATTTACTTGCATTATAAAAGGATAACATACAATAATATTTTAATTTAACTTTAAATTAAAATTACCAACTGAAGGCTTGACTTAGCAATAGAAATGATCTCTCGAGGTGTAGGAACGCCATGCCTAATTTGAACATTTCAAGATTGCAAAATAGCCTTTAGGACCCAGATATTGTGAGCACGTGTTTCAAAATTTTGATTTGCTTTCTCACCACTCAAGTTCATAGGTATATTTGAAAACCGTCTGAACGAGACGTGTGGGGGTCTTAAAATCACTGGACTATGTTGAATAAACAGTGATGGATGAACAATAATCAATGTACAATATCTCATGAACATTACTTAGTGAATAGTAACTAATGAATAGTGTCACATAAATAGTGCTTCATGAACAGTAATTGCATGAATAGTGATAGCTTGTTCCTTGTTCACTAGAAAACTATCTCACCACACTGACCTAATTCATCCTTTTATGTCTCTGTTAATCCCTGTCCCATTTTAACTAGGAAACCTAATCTTGTTAGGCTTAGTTTACCTAATTTTTTGGGCTTTTAGAACTGGTAGTCCTAATTGTATAAGAATTTAATCTCATTAAGTCTTTAATTGAGCTTTTAACACTTAATTTGGTCTAACCCAATTTTGTGTTGGCATTTTTATATAATCACATCAAGTATAAGCCCATTAATCTAATTAATTAAATTGGCCTAAATACTCTATTATTTAATTAATATGATTAATTAAATAATAAGCCCATTTACTAGTCAAATATGTTTAATTTAATACATGGGCTTTATTTTATAATAAACCCAATTCAATTAAATAATTCAAGTCCAATCTTTGTTCAGACAATTTTTATCAGCTACCCAGGGGATCTTGATGGACATATTTAATTACAAGTTCCAATATGTTTGACCCAATACCTCATTATCTCATAACTGTATTGGACTCCATCTATTAACTTTGATCTATTCCATTATAGGTCGAAAGTTATAATCCTGAATTAAATACTCTTTATAGAAAGCTTAATAATTTAATCTGATTAAATTATTTCTTTAAATTCTATCAATTGAGCATTAGATTTACATAACCACCCTTCCTTTATGGAGTATCAATAATTGGAGTTAAGTATAATTAATTGTCTTACCCCTCCAACTACATCTTGAGCCATTGATACCAGTGTGATACCATTTAAATTAGTTGAAATTTATTAAAAAAATCCTCAGTTTAATGAACAACTTTCATTAAACACTTAACCTCTCTCAAATAAAACCTTGTAAAAACATTAAGGTGGTATTTTGTAATCTTTTCGGAGCCATGAATTCCATATCAATGGTATAGTGTCTACTAGCATACAAATCTTACAATCCCAACTAGCCAAGGCATTGATCTTACTCTTTTATATCTCACCTTTTATTCTTGTCAAAAACTATAGTCTATACACTAGAGGTACATTACCCACTCAGGAGTAAGGTAGGAATGTCTTTAGTGCTCGAGTGTAGAAATTCATATTCAGTAACAGTATTTTTACCAAATGGATAATTTATACGTGGTTTGTGTTCAATGCATTCATAATGCACAAATGTCTTTGTCTTGAAGTCTCCAATTCAAATGGTTAGAGACTCACTATTTTTTCATTAAAGACAAACAATACAACAACCTTATCCAAACAAAGTGTTCAGCTTTTGTTTATTGGTCGTGAACCAATTTTGAGCTATTATAAAGTTCTATGTCTCAAATATATCTCATATACACAGAAACTTTTTTAATGTACAAGCTCTGGAATCTTTAGTCATTAATACAGTCACACTTGAGTAATTTATAAATAATAGCTTTAATTAATTTATAACAATAATGTTTACATATTATAGAAAAATATCCATACTCTTGGGGCAAATCTCTAACAATCTCTCACTTACCCTTAGAGAAGATGTGACATATTTGCACATCTTCACACTACATAATCTCTCGTATAAGGTGATACTTCCTTTCTATATGCTTTCTACTCTTATGGTTTCTAGGTTCCTAAGAATTAACAACTTCCAAATCTATAACGAACTTATGGAACCAAATAGCTTTCTTAGCTGCTTCACAAGTTATTACATACTCCATGGTGGAATCAGTAATGCTTAATTGCTTGAAATTCCTCCATACTATGGCTCCACCTCCCAAAGTGAAAATAGATCTTGAGCTTGGCTTTTTGGAGTCTGAATCAAACTAGAAATCTGATTTGTATATCCAATCGGAGTCAGATCACTAGCAGAATAGCCAAACATATATCCCTCCATCCTACGAAGATACTTTAATCTATGCATTATTGCAATCCAATACTCATAACTAGGATTGGACTGGTACTCATTAATAACTCCCACTACATATCAGATACATAGCTAGTACTTGGCATTGCATATATGAGACTCCCAATAGTGGAGGTGTATGAGACTCGTCTCATCTCTTTCTTTTCTTAAGGAGTCTAAAGAGACTACTCTCAATAAAGCTTAACTCCATAATTGAAATTTAACAATCCTTTCTTGGAGTTTTGTATTGTAAATTTAGATAGAATCTTCTCTATGCAAGAAGCCTGAGATTATGCTAGTTTCTTGTTCTTCCTATCCCTTATGAGTGAGATCCTAAGAACATAACTAAGCTCTTCCAAATCTTTCATTTGGAATTACTCAACGAGCCAAAAATTTATTAATGATAGTACCTCTATATCATTCTAAATTAGTAGAATGTAATCAATATACAGAATGAGAAATATAACCTTTTGGTCTTGTATTCTTTTGTAAACAAATGGCTTATCTACATTTTGAATAAAACGATAAGTCTTGATCATTTAATCAAACCTAAAGTTCCAAGACCTTGATACTTACTTAAGACCATAATTTAAATTTGCAAACATTTTGCTCTTGGTCTATGAAACCTCTAATTTCATATAGATGCTTTCGTCAAGATTTTCATTCAAAAATGATGTCTTGGCATCCATTTGCCAAATCTCATTATCATAATGAGAGGTAATGGATAAGAGATTTGAATTGATTTAAGCATTGTCTTATCTTAAAGGTCTCTATCTTCCAATTAACTCTTCTCATTCTTGTAGATTCACTTGCACCCTATGGGTTTTATCCTTTCAGGTGTATCTACAAGTTCCTGGACAAAATTAGAATATATATATTTTATTTCTGATTCCATAGCCTTTTGCCAACTATTAGCATCAACATCTTTCATTGCTTCTTTACAAGTAGCAGCATCAGATTCATTTCCTTCAGTTCTTACGATACTCCTATGAATCTATCAGGTTGTCTTACAATCATCCCACTACGTCGAGGCACCATAAGAGTTTGTCTTACAATCCTTCAACTACATCGAAGTACCACAGGAGGTTGTGTAACTGGATCTTATATTTGTTTTGTATTGGAAGTAGATGTCGAACCTTTGAAACTATTATTACTGATCAAATTAGTGTTATTTTTTTGGGCATTGCTTTTAAGCTTATAATTCTTCATATAGTTGACCTTTAAATGATATGTAGTCATATTGCAAATTCTTTCACACTATATTATCTATAGAAGCAATATTCTCTTGTACCCTTTAAGGTTTCCTAAAAAACAAGTGTATAATTTTGAATAAATTTTATAGATCAAACCATGTCTAAAAGAGTTTCATTCTTTCTGTCTACTACTCTAATGAGTTAGAATAGTATTCCATTATCATGAGAGGTATTCATTACTATGATCTGATCATAATTTTGTTTTGACATATTTACCCAAATGCTTTCAACCTTAATCTTTTACTTTTTGAACTCTTCAAAAGTTCTAGATTTATGATGCACTAGGTAAATATACCCACATCATGAGTAATCATCTTATGAAATACTCAATTCATATGTGCCTCTTGTATTAACACTAATTGGTGCATAAACATTTTATGTACTATATCAGTACAATCTTTAGCTTTATTTTCTTTCGCCTTAAAATGGCTTACAGGAAAATTTTCTCACTAGGCTTGATTCATAAGTTAGTATAGGTACAACATCTAATGAACTTAGTGTTCATCCTTATCATCCTTCGAATCCTTTTTTATAAATGTGGCCCAGTCAGAAATGCCAAAGATAAGTGTGATTAGTGTCAGACAATCTAACTCTTTTTTTATTCAACTTGGTGTCATTTATTGATTCCATTTTTACTTTTCCATCATATGCAAATTGCTATGTACAATTCCAGAATAAAATTCTTTACTCTTTGTAATAACAACAAACT
>SNVD02013066.1:0-74882 GCA_013180625.2 Boswellia sacra
CTCGCCACACACAAAGAGGCCCGCCAGATGTGACCACCGAGCGGCCGGTGGGCCACTGGCCTAGAGCGCCTGAGCCGGCCGGAAGTTGAAAACCAATAATAATGACCAATGGGTCGGTGAGCGAGCGGTCACGAGCGCTCAAAACAGCAAACACTAAAGCCCCCAGAATTACAACAACATCAACTACAACAACACCACCAGCAGCTGACAACAACAAAGTCGCTCGCCGCCGAGAGCTTTCAGCCGCCGCCACCGCCGCCGTCGCCGCGAGAGAGGCGAACGCCCCAGTGCACGGCAATAATAATAATATTAATACGTATAATAATCAGAGAATAATGAGCTGGCGGGCGTCGGCTTGCTCGCGGCGGAGCCTCGAGCGGCGAGCGCGCGTGCCAAGAGTTTTTTCAATCTCTTCATTAGCTCGACGCACAAACAAAAGGGCCGCCGACGGCGAGTGGGCGCCCACTCGTTCGCTTGGCGCGCGCCGGCACTCCACTCACTTCCATTTGATTGCGATCGGCCGAGTGGTTCTCGCGCGAACGCCGCGCCAAACTCGAACGCAAACCGAAGCGCCAAGAGACACTCGAACACTCGAGAATAGCGGCTTGCCCCTTTCAAATTGAAAACTCCAGCCGCCGCCACGGCCGCCGGCTGCAACCCGATCGGTTGCCCGCCGGAAGCGCGCAGTAATTGAGCGGCTGCCAGTGAGACAGAAATGCGGCGCGTCGGCTGGGATGGGCTCGCATCGCATCGGCTGCCAGTGCGAGGATTCAAATCGAGCTCGCGTGGCGGTGCTGAGCCCCGGCGGCGCGCAAAAAGGGCCCAACGAGAAAAAACACTGGCGCCCCGGCGGCCCGGCAAAAGTTCATTTAGCTCGGCAGCGCGCGCTCACGCACCGGACACACGAGCGACTTCAATTGAGGTCACCGACTCGGGCGCGCTCGAGCACCGACTCGAGTGCGCGAGCGCCGCTAGGCGCCGGCGCGAGCAAACCGCGCGCTTGACCGCACGCACGAACGAGGCGAGCCGAGGCGGCGGCCTGGCGCTTGGCGTCGATTCGTCGCCGGCGGCCACGAATCGACACGCCGAACACGTACAGAGCGGCGCCCATGGCCACAACTGGACCCAAACAATCATTTCTCTCGCCACAATTTCAATCGCGAGGCGTGCGCATCTCAGTGGGCCGCCGCCAGCAAACCGGCCGCCACTCAGTGGGCGCCGGGCGCCGATCGCCAGGCCCCGGCGATGGCTAAATCGACGATTGAGAGACAGCGCGGTCGCGGAGCAAACCATTGGCTCGGCAAGCCGGCCGTCCGGCGCCCCTCGTCCGACCCTCGAAATGCTAATGGCGCGCGGCGTCGTAACTGGCGCGCGACGAGCGTCGATCTTTATGATCGTGACGGCGGGGGCGGCGTGGGCGGCTGCACTGGTGGTCAGAGAGCGGGCGCCCAGAGCCGTTAGCACGAGGGAGCGCGCGGCCTTGTCGTGCGCCGGACGCTAGCAAGTGCGCCTGTGTGGGCGCGATACTCGCCGGGCGCAACTCATTCCGCGTAACCATGCGCACCAGCACGAAAGCAACAACAACAACAACAACAACAACAACAACCACTACAACAACAACAACATGCCAAATGAATCGAGTTTGCATTCGAGCTCGTGCATGAGACATGGGACTCTGTGGCCGAGCGCACGCGCCACAGAGTTACATCCGCGCGACTCGAACTCCGGCGCCCACTCGCCCAGGGCGCGAGTTCGAGTCGGTGGCGCAAATCAGAGCGAGGCCAAGACGCGCGGCGCCGAAAGTAAACAGGCGACGGAGTAACACGGCTCGAAATATCAAAATTCCGCTCAGGCGCCGCCGCTGAGCGCGGGGCCGCGAGTCTAAATATTCTCGCCAACTGCTTGTGTGTGATCGTGGGGGCGTGGGTGCAAAATAAACAAACTGGCCGGTGACGATTTTCGTCCGCCGCCGCCGCCGCGCCCGGCGCTTCGAGTTGGGCGCAAATGGAAGGGAAATCTTGACGAGCAGCAGCGCGGCCGCTGATCAATTGGGTCGGGGCCGCTGCGCTCGGGGGCTTATTCGGGCCGCACCGACGAGTGCGCTGAAACAAAGTTACCGAGCGCGCCGGGAGTTACGTAATCTCGGGCCGGGCGAGAGCGCCGCCGGCGACCAGATGATTGCATTCCATATCTTGGCCTCGCCGCTCCACTGCAGAGTCTTAATTTACTCGCTCGACTAACTCGCGGGCGGCTCGACGCTGGCGCGTTGTTATCGGCCCCTCTGGTGGCGCTCGCCCGCCGCCTCGAGGGCTCACTGGCCGTGCGGACTGGAGGCTGAGAGCTGCAGGCCGGGGGCCTGGCTTTTTATGGCCTGCTGACTCTTGCCGCTCACGACAGTAATCGAGGGCGCGCGCCAGCGAGTGTATTGCGCGAAACTCGCAGAGGCGCGAACGCACCTATGCGCACAACTCGCACCGGCGGACAATTCAATTCATATCGCGCGCCTGCGCCTCGCTTATGACTTTGACTTCATCACAATGACGCAATTCTGGGCACGAGATAAGTCTTCGGCGGGGGCGGCGTCAGTGGCGCCAGTGGCGCCAGTGGCGGCTTGAATTAGCATTGGGCGCGGGTGTTCGATGAGCCAACGCTCATATCAGATGCTCACCGACGCGTGCGGCGCTCGCGAGTTCGTCGGCCTCCTCGACACTGCCCGGGCGTGGCGCCCTCGCCCACTCGTCCGGGCGCGCCAGCTAAACAGACAGGTGCGCGCCTACGACGACGAGAGGCTGATCGGAAGTGACGGGCCGAGAATCGGAGTACAATTAATTCAAGCGCCAAGAGGCGCGAGATGCCGGTGCCCCGAGATCCGCGCTGTAAACAGTATCGGCAACAACAACTGCCACGCCTACAGCTTCAGCTGGCCAGACGCGCGCGGCCGGCGCGAAATTGGATTCGTCGGCGCTGGGTCGGTGGGCAGCGGACGTGGGCGCGCGCGGCAAATATGCCAGGCGCCCGACTTGCGCGCCCTAATGATGTCGACGCCCGCCACCGTCGCCGCATCAAAGTGTCACCGCCGCCGACGGCGTCGGCCTACTTAACGTTATTGGTCGCGCGCGCGGCCACCTGCGCGCCTACTTTGTTTCAGCTGATCGCACACGGACACGCCCAACGAGGCGTGTGTACGTCCGCACCGGAACCAATACGTCGTCGTGGTCGTGGTGGGTGGCGTCTAGTTGGTCGACTCGGTGGCGCGCGATAGAGTCGAGAGCGCTTCAACTGGCCAGACGCCAGACGCCGAGCGGCGCGGCGGCCACAGTGGACGGCCGTTGTCGCCAACTGCGGCGCGACTCGTCCGCTCGCCACTTGGGCCCGGCGAGACGCGGGTGACCGAGATTTCGCTTGAATGACTAATGCTCCCGGACTCACCCTGGCCGGCCTCTCGGCTGACGCGCGTCAGGTCGGTCGCCTGCTGAGGCCCAAAATCAATGCCCTGCGCGGGGCTAGGGCGACGAGGGGGCGCCGAGCGGGTGGGGGATGGGAGCGGTTGCGAGGCGCACAAGGCGGCCCCAAATCGGGTCGGTGCTCGGCGGCAGCGTCGCGAACACGCGACGCGACACCGGCCGATTAACAGGGCCCCGGCCCCGGGCCCCGCCGGACGCTCGCAGGGCCCGGAGACCAGCGTCGACGGGTGATTATGGGCCCCCAAGATAGAGGGCGTCAGATCTGGCTAGGCGCTCGCGAGAGCCCCTAGGTGCCCGCGCTGGGCGGCACCTAAAAAATAAAAAAAGAACACTCGTTGCGTGTCGGCAATGATCGCGGGCGCCGCGCGCGCGCGTTCGCGTGTCTGTGAGAGTGCGCCCGGTCGCGGGCCACGTAACGGCACACGTGAACTTGATCGGCGAGGGCACGCCGACGCTCAAAAGCGCTCGCCGCCCCGCCGCCCTCGATGGCGCACGTGAAACCACTTACCTCTTGGCTGCTCGCGACGTTCCACTGTGGGGGGGCGGGGGGGGGGCGACGCACGCCAGCCGTCTGGGTCTCGTTAGCCGAGGCGCTGCGGTCGCTGCCGTCGCAATCTTCGGCCGCTTCGCCGGCCCACTGGCTCTGCTCTCTAATCTTCTTGTCTGGCTCAACTTCGTCATTATTATCACTGTCTTGGTCGTTTCTGTTGCGGCGATTGCCGCCACGCTCGCTCTTGTCGGTGTTGTTGTTTCTTTTGCTGTGACCGTTGTCGTCGTCGTCGCTGTCGTCGCCAGCGCCGCCGCCGCCGCCGCCGCCCGCGCCCACGCGAGTGCGGCCGCCCGGACTGCGCGAGCCGCTGCGAGGGCGCGCCCGCACGCTCTGCTCGTCGGCGCCCACAAATTGCGGGACGCCGATCAGCGAGACGCGTCTCGTCGCCTCCTCAGCTGCCGGCGGCGCCAGCTCGCCCAGGCGCCCCGGCGACAGGGGCGGTGCTATGCCCGGGGGCGTGGCCACCACTGGCGCCGGCTCGGACGCGGCTGGCGGCTGATCCTGAGTGGAGCCGTTGCGCGACTCGCTGCGATTGCAGCAGCACAGGAAGAAGTAGACTGCCTGGTCTTGAGGGCCGCCGGCCGGCAGGCCACTTGTGGCTGGGGGCCCGCATCCGGAGACGGGCGTGGCGGCGAGCGACTGTCTGTGGCGGGCGCAGGCGCCCGAACCAAGTCGGTGGGCGGCGCCCGCCGACTGAGTGCCGCCGTCAAGCGTCAGGCTGAGCTTGCCGTCGAGCATCTCGGCGCGCAACTGCTGCAACTGCTGCAGCTGCTGGAGCTGAGCTCCGCACTGCAAACACTTCCTCTGACCGCCCACGCCGCCCACGCCGCCCGCACAGCAGCAACCTGTTGGCGCACCCGAGCCGGGGCCCGAGCTCACCGAGGCTGTGGAACAGATGGAGCCGGAAGAGCGCTTCCTGCGGTCGGCGAGCAGTGCCGAGGGCGTGGACGGGTGGGCGCCCGAGAGCATGTGGGCGAGCTGGAGGGCCGAGTAGAGCGAGCCGCTGGGGTTGGCGCCGCCGCCGATGGAGGAGCGCAGCGAGGTGGTGGAGGCCGACCAGGAGGGCGAGGAGCCGCGGTCCGACTCTAGCGACTCGAGACGCGCTCGGCCGAACTGGCCGGAGCGCGCGGGCTGTCGGGTACCCGCATTAACAGTGCCTCCGCACAGCTTGGCCGGGCAGTCGCAGGCGTTTGTGTGGTTGTAGCTGTTGCTGGTGTTGGCGTTGTTACTATTGTTGTTGGTCTGAGCATGTCCATGATTGTGGCTGTAGTAGTGCTGGCTCGCGGTGGCGAGCGCCTGGGCGTTCTGCTGCTGCCAACTGGTGGGCGAAGGCGACGACGAGCCGCCAGTCGAGTGGGTGGGCGAAAGCAGGCGCCCCGACGAGGGCGGGCCCAGCGTGGAGCCCGACGCAAACACAGAAGTGTTCTGACTCGACGAGCTCAGCGGGTGCGCCAGGTAGCTGCTCGGTGACAGATGGGCGTGGCCGGCGACGGCGCCCGCCCCCGTGGCGCCCATTGACCGAGGGCCGGCGGCGCCGAAGCGCTGATGTGCGGGCAGGCACAGCGAGGGCGAGCGGGGCGCAGTGTAGCGCTGGTGGTCGAAGCCGGTGATGGTCGACTGGCGGCGCAGCTCGAGCGGCGGCACGCGAGTCTCGAGGTGGCCGTGACGCAACTGCTGCTGGGGCTGTTGCTGTTGTTGAGCTGAACACTGGACGGAGGCGTTGAGGCCGCGCGAGGCGCTCACGTTGGCGAGGCGGGCGCGTGCTGGTCGACAGGCGCCCAGCTGAGTGGTGATTCGCTTGGCCGCCTCGAAGGCCACCACGTCGCGCCAGACGTCGGCCACGGGCGCGCTAGCGTCGGGCGCCGCGGACAACGTGAGCTCGGCCGACGAGAAGTAGTCGCTAGTGGCGAGCGACTGGCGCGAGGTCGCCTTGGTGTCTGGCTGGCCGGCGGCGGGCGGCGCACTGTTACCCGCGAGACTGCTCTTGTTGATTGGAGTCAGTGCGGCGGGCGCGGGCAGCGGGGGCGGCGGACGAGACGGCTGCGTCGTCGATCGATCATTGTTGTCGTTGTTGGTCGGAAAGATTGGACTCGAGGCGCCGCCTTTGTTCCCGGCGCCTAGCGACTGCTGATGGACTTGCTGCTCTGAGGCCTGGCCGCGCTGCGCCTGACAGTTGGCGCAGTGGGCGCACAGCAGCTGCTCACCACCGTTGTTGTTGTAGTTGATGTTGTTGTTGTTGTTGTTGTTGTTGTTGTTGTTGTTGTTGTTGTTGTTGATGTTGATGTTGTTAATCGAGGACGGGACGCAGGCGGGCCAAAGCTGACGCCAGCTCGCGAACGAGCTCACCTGGCCCACGGGACACGAGACGCGCCGCGCGCTAGGCGCCCACACCAACAGCGGCCGGCCGCCCGCCGACGCGGACAGGTGCGTGAGCAGGAGGCTGGCGGGCGAGGCGCTGCTGGCCGTCGCCGGCACCACGCCACCGCTGGCGCTCGAGTGGGTCCGGGGACTCGCCTCGCTGCTGGCGGCGCCATTTCCGGTGCCCGAGCTCGAGTTGCGCGTGACGAGCGGGCGCGCGCCGCCGGAGGCCAGTCGGCGCTGGCCGAAGGAGAGCTCGTCGTCGTAGAAATAGTCATCATCATCGTCGTCGTCGTCGTCTTGCTCGTCCTCGTGCCCGTTCCCAACCTCCTCGTGCGCGTGGGCGGCGTCTTGCTCGATGGCCGCCACCGTCGCGTCCAGGTCGAGCTCGGGCTCGTCCTCGTTTCCGGCTCTTATCTGGCGCTCGCTCGTTATCACACGCGCGCGCGGCGGCCCCTCGGCCACATCGGCGCCCACGCTCGCCCTCTGAGAGTGGCCGTAATCAAGGCCCGCGCACGTTGGCGACTGTGCTGGCGACCCGGTGACGCCCACCGCGGGACACGCCTCCTCCTGCTGCTCGTCGATGGAGTTGAGGCGCAACAAAGCGCGCGCGGCTCTTGGCTGCTGATCGCTGGCTGCGGCGGCCGCTGTTGCTGCCGCTGCTGCGGTGGCGCCCAGGTAAAGAGCATGTAATTGGGGCGTCAAAAGGTCGGGCCCGGGTAGCAGCAATTTGGGCCGCTCGGCGGGGTTGTCGGCGCGCACCTCGTCGATGAGCTCGGCGAGGGCGCAAACTCGCGTCGCTGGCTCGGCGTCGGCGTCGCTCTGAATGTGCCGCTCTGGGGCTGCAGCCGCCGCCGATCGCCGGTCTTGTCCGCCCGGCAGCTGTCCGTCGACTTGATGGCATGCGCTCCCTTCGTCAGCCGCATCTTGCAGAGCGTCATCTTCATCGTCATCTTCAGTGTCATCGTCGTCGTCATCGTCGTCGTCGTCATCGTCGTCGTCGTCATCGTCGTCGTCGGTGGCGCTGGCGACGAGGCGCCAGAAACACGCACGCCGCTGGTCGCGCCCATCCGCCGACGACCGGGCGCCAGGCGACCTCAGCTCGGCCGCCGACGAGGACAACAACAACAGCGACGCCGACGAGGAGGACGCGGACGAGCCCGAGGAAGATGACGTCGAGCGCGACGAGTGAGCGGCCACCAGATCGCCGAATGATTGCGAGCGCGCCGAGCTCGCGCTCGACTTCAAGTCGGCGGCCTCGTGGGCGTCTCGCCTCCACAGCGACGCGCTCGACGACGACGCCGACGACGAGCTGCTCGAAGGCGCGCCGGCCGCATCGGGCGCCAGCAACCAATTTGTTGGCCTGTCGCCCGGCTCCGCACGCCTGCGCCGCCCTAATTGGACCACTAGGCGCGCGCCACTCGAGAGATTCCTTTGCCTATTCTCGGGCGCCTCTGTTTGTTGCCGGCCTGGGTGCTGCTGCTCAAGCAGCTGCTTGCAGGTGGCCCGGCGGCGCGACCAGGTGAGGCGCTCGACGCCTCCTCTTGGCGCCAGTCGCTTGCAGACGGCGCGCGCCTCTCGGCCGCCGCGAGCCAGGTCGAGACAAACCACCAGTTTGCCCGCATCATCACTGCTTCGGCCGGCGAAGAACTCGCCGAATCGCACCGACCCATCGACGACGACCTCGCTCTTGCGCTCGTCCTCCTCCTTCTCTTCTTTGCCTGTCACTCGCTTCCATGGCGCCGACCTGTCGCCTCGCGGCCGCCGCCTCCGCTTCCGGTCTCGCGGCGCAGGCGAAGACGCACAACCGTAGTCTGCCGAGTGGCCTGCCGGCGACGAGCAGGGCGCTCGGGTGCCCGAGTCGAGCGCACTTTCGAGGGGTCGGAGGAGTTGGTGGCTGTGGACGGCGTCGGCGGGCCGCTCGCAGTGGGCGAGCGCCGACTCGTTATGATAATTAAGATTTGCTCGATTGAGCCCAGGGCGGCCTGGGCTGCTGATCGTTCTGAGCACCAGCGCTGCCGGCGACCCTGGCGACAGCCGGGCCCGCGTCCGAAGTCATCGTGGGGGCGGCCATGGCGCACGCCAGTCGCCAGCGGGCCGCCGCCTGATCTTGATCTCTGTCGCCAACTTCAGCTCCAGCTCTATCTTCATCTTGGTCTGCCAGGACGTCGTGTAGCTCAAGTGGGGCCGCCGAGCTGGTGAGGCTCGCGGACGTCATCGTGCTGGTGGCGGTCGTCATCGTCGACGTCACGCCGGTCGACGATGACGGCGGCGGCCCCGAGGCCGAGCGAAAGATCGCTAGTCACGGGCGCGCGCGTCTCTAGTAGCGCCGGACTGGCGCTATGCGCGGTGGCGGGCGTGGATACGGGCGCGAGCTCATCGTCCAAAGTGCTGTTCAGACTGAATGGCGCCGAGCCGATGTCCTCCTCGTCCTCGTCTCCTTCCTCGTCCTCGACCTCTCCTCGATCGGCCTGGCCTGGCACGTTTGCGGCCACCACCCCCAGCGCCGCTATGTCCTCATCGTTCTCTTGACTGGCAGTGAGCCGAGAGCAAAGGCGGCCCTTGGGGCTCAGCCGTGGCCGGTATGCGGGCGTGGCCGAGGTGGCGCGCATCAGTGTCGAGCCAACAGTGTGGCCGGCGCCGCCGCTCAGACTCGATGCCAACAGCCACGAGCGGCGCCGCTGCTGCTGCTGGCTGGCCAGGTTCATCACGAAACGCTTGTCCGCCGGACCAGCCAGTCTGCTGGTAGGCGCGTCGTATTTGTCGCCCGACACCGTTACGCAAGTGGTGGCCGTCATAGGCGCCGATACAAGCGCGCCATTCTGGAATGGACAAGCGGCGCCAACACCCGCGAGTCGAGTGGTGTTCGCTGAGCTCGAGTGGTACCTGCCGACGAGGGGCGCCGGCCGGCAGGTGCTGCTCGCGGCCTGCGCCAGATTTGCGGCGGCCGTGGAGCGCTGGTGCTGGGGCCGGGGCTGGAGTTGGAACAGGAGGTCGGTGGAGATGAGGAGCGAGTTGTTGCGCGACGAGCAGGAGGACAGCGAGGCGGGCCCGTAGAGTGAGGAGGACGAAGCCGAGGAGGTGGAGGACGACGAGGAAGAGGAGACGAGGACGCTGAGGAGGAGGACGAGGAGGAGGAGGACGTCGATGACGAGGAAGACGGTGACGAGGAGCAGCAAGAGGCCGCCACGCTCGAGCCGGCCCTCAGTGGGGCCGCGCTGACTGACGAGGCGGCCGAGCTCGAGGTAGGGGCGGCGCTGGCAGTGGCATTCGGGCTGTGGGCCAGTAGCGACTTGAGTCGGGCGCAGGGCTGACGCAATCTGGCCAGTCTGTCAAGCGAAGGACGCCGCTCGGCGCCAGTCGACTGGTGTTGGGCCAGAGGCGCGTCACGCTCGTCAGGCTCGTCAGTGGGCTCGACGTCGTCGTCATCGTCGTCGTCGTCGTCGTCGTCGTCATCGTCTTGGTCCTGGTCGTGGGCGTCGTTCTCGTCGCCGTCGGCGCTCTCCTTTGTCTTGGCCGACGTCCATCGGCGCGCCTTCACGCGACGACTCAAAGTGTGCGCCTCCAGCTGATCGTCTTCGGCCCGGCCCAGCGCCGACTCGCGCCCCTCACTTCGCGACAGCGGCGCTTCCTCGGCGGCGCCCATGGCCTCGGCCTCGCACTCGTGTTCCTGGTCGTGGTCGTGGCGATCGGCGCTCGTGGCGCCGCCCAGGCCCGCGAACAGCAGGTGGCAGGTGGAGGAGCCCGCGGACATGTTGACCAGCGACGAGGCCACCGAGCTCGAGCTGTACGAGGCGCTCGTGGCGAGCTGGCCCGCGCCGCCCAGGCACTGGAGCTGCTCGAAGAGTTGCTGCTCGCGCTCGTGCTCATGACTGGAGCCTAGGTCGCCGCGGTGGGCGTGCCGGTAGTGCTCGTGGTGGTGGTGGTGGTGGTGGTGGCAGTGGTGGTTGTGGTGGTCGGAGCTGTGGCTGTGGTGGCGCGAGCTGCCGCGGCCCGAGTCAGACGAGTTGTCGCAAGAGTCGACGAGATTGTTGATTGAGCTGTTGGCGGCGGCGGCGGTGGCGGCGGCGTCGCACATTTGCTTGGGCTCGAGTTGCTGGAAATGTTGTTGTTGTTGTTGTTGTTGTTGTTGTGGTGGCGGTTGTTTGGGAGTCTGGGGGTGCTGCTGATGAGCTTGGCTGTGTGAGCGTGTCACCGACTGCTGGAGACTGCAGACTGCCGGCCGAGTCTCCATCTTGAGCTGCGCATCGCCCGGGGCGTGCCAAGAGCGCGTCTGGCCGCGACTCGCGGCCGCCTCAATGTTGTTGACGGCGGCCAGAGTGTCCCGCGACCCGAGCTCGTCTTGCGCTTGCGGTCGGCGCTGCATTCCGGCTCTGTCCACCTGCTCGGCCCACGCGGCTCGCTCTCTCTCTCTCTCTCGTCCACTTCTTCTCGGCCTCTCTTTCTCGTCTTCGAGTCTTGCGACGCTTCGCGCTAAGCAAACAGCAGTCGCACTCGAACTCGAGCCAACACGCGCCGGCCGGCTGTGGAGGCGGGCCCACTCAGGCGCACGCCATGGGAGCGCGCGCTCGCCGACCGTCTGGCGGCCGGATGGGGCCGGGCGGGGGCGGCGGCGAGGGCGGGGGCGCGGACGCTAATTGCGGCCCGACCGGAGGCTCGCCGACCGCCAATCGGTCGGCCGAAGCAGTGTGGATGCGGGCGTGTGGACGCGCCCGAGCGCTATCCAGCTGCTCGTCGAGTCGGTGCTCCACTGTCTTGGCCGACTCGCGCTTGCCGGCGTCGTGGCCGCCGTAGATAAGCGTGTGAGTGTGTGCGCGGCGCCGACCGATGAGGCCGACGAATCTGGAAGATGATGTTTGCGGTGCTCTCGCCGATCTCTTTTCTCTCTCTCTCTCTCTTCCTCTTTCTGCCCTCTGCCTCTCACGCGTTCTGAGCTTGGGCGCTCTTTGGGGGATGCCCGATCGCTTTCTTTGCGCGCACTCCGCTCGTATTCGTGTCGTCACCGCGACTACGTCCGCGTCCACTTTCACTGGCAGCTCGCGACTGGCGACTGGCGACTGGCGACTGGCGACTCGGCACTGCCAACTCTTGGCCTCGACCACGTCGCTCACTCGCCTACTCTTCCGCTTTCCGGTGCGCCCGAATGCCGTGTGGCCCCGTTCGCCGGATCGTTTGCTGGCGGCGCCTGCTCGTTGGCTGGCGACTGAAACGCCGACGCAATTACGTAATTCAAAAACGAACGCCCACGAGCGCGAGAAGGCGACCGGGGCAGAGTTTGTTGTTGCCGTTGGCGAGCGAGCGAGCGAGCGGACGCCTCGGTGGTGTGCTGGCGGCTTTGTGCTTGATGCTGGCGCTTCAGCGGGCTTGCTCTTGCTGTCGCTTGTGTTTGTGTGCTCGACTCGGGCCCCTCTCGTTCGTGCGGTCCGTTTTGTTGGTGTTCGTGCGCTCGCTCGCTGGCTCGCTCGCTCCTCTTGCGCCTCAGCAGCTGCGAGCAGAGCTCATATGAGTGTGTCTGTGTGTGTGTGCGTGTGTTTGCGTGAGCCAGGGCGCTGTCGAGATGCCGGTGTCGAGCGACCGAGTGAACGGAGTGTCGGCGGGAGTGAGTGAGTGAGCGAGCGAGCGAACGAGCGGCTGAGTGAGCTAGTGAGAGTGCGCGGCCCCGTTGCTGTGCTCGAATTTGCGATCTGGAACACACGCACACAACTCGACGCCGACCGGTGAGAATGTGGCCGAAAACTGCCACTTGCGCGCACGCTCGTGTTTGCAGCCAGCCAGCCAGCTTGCCAGCTCGCCGGCCAGCTAGCTTGTCGACTGGCTCGAGCTCGCATGCGCGCTTTCCTCCCCGCCACCAGGAAGTTGGCGCTGTGTTCGCGCCACTCGCGAACGCCTCTAGGCGCTCTCGTGCACGCCACTATGCGCGTCCGCACGCAACTCGCCGCAGTAACTCCGCTCGATGAACTAGTCTAGCGCGGCCCAGCGCTCGTGTCGGCCGCATACCGACCGCGGGATGCGACCGACGGCTAGTCGCGAACGGCCCTAGGCGCGCGATGTTTGGGGGCGCAGGCGCGCAATTACCTCGCTAGCCGCGCGGCTGACACTAACGCGAATGCGAACGGCCGCACAGAGGCAGACGCGCACACGGGCGCCGCCGGTGGCGAACAAGTGGCGCACGGGAACTAAAACTGAGGTGAGATTTGGGACATCGGCGCTCGGGGTGCGGGCTCGTGTAATCGTCACTCGGTTCGCTTCGTCATCGGACTGTATCTGCGCGCACAAACTCTTATCGGGACCCGCTCGCCCGGCCGCACCTTCTGACAAGACCGACCGCTGGGAGCCGTCGGCCGGCGCGCGCCCCTACTCACTCGGCTGTCTTGCCGACTCGGCACGCGCTCGCCGCCTAAAGCTAGCAAGCGAGCCAATGGCTGGGAGAGAGATTCCCCCTTTCCAGACACACGCCTGTGCCCGCCGTCCCGCGGGACTTTGGCCAGAAAGCGACGGCCGCCGACAAACAGCGACCGCGAGCGCTAGGCGCGCCCCTAGAGGCTCGCGCGCCACCTGTCGTCCGGCCGCTCAGCTGGACAACAAGCCGAAGGGGCGGGCGATACGCTCGAATGCTCGCGCGCGTGCGCTCGCCTAACCCTCGCTCTTTGTCTATCACTTAAGACGACAGTGTTGTCGGCGTGGTCGTTGTTATCGCCGCCGGCGGCGTTCGGCGGTCGCTAATGCTTTGTGTTGTTTCCGCTTGGCCCGATTTCAGTCCACTGCTGTGGTCCAGGACGTCGTCTTCATCTGCGCCGTCGCCATCGTTGGCGCCTCAAAGCTCATCGCCGACCAACGACAATAACAACGCGAACGACAATAATAACAACAACAACTACAACTACATCTTCGTCGTCGACCAGGTTCGGCCTGAGAGCAAATTGGCGCCGCCACCCCAGCCGACGACGACGACGACCTGCATCCAAAACAAAGGCAGAAGTCAAACAAGTCGTTGACTGGTGTTGTTGGGCTCAGACTGCGCGAACCAGCCGCCTCTCGCCTCTGGCCGATTTCAATCAGCTCCACTTTGTTTCAGGTCCAGTTCAACCGAACAGGTGAGTGCTCTTCGAGCGTGGCGCCTTTTCAGCTGTAAGCCATTCGACACTGTTCCGTGGCGCCGGATGGCCAACATTCTGACGGCGCCCCCGAGCGGCGCACTCAAATGTTGATGAAGGCCCTCAGGTGAGTGGCGTAATGGTGACTGCAACGGTCGCACTCGGCGCCACTCGACCGGACACAAATCCTCGTGAGACGCGAAAAAGTTGGCGCGAAATCGGCAAAATGCGCGCCCGCCCGACGTGAACAATTTTGTTGTTGCTCGTCCGCTCGTTGGCGGCAGCTGATTGCCCGGGCGTCAAGCTGATCGGCCTCGAGTTCAGTCCGACGGCGCCGCTAATGAGTGCGCCAGGCCGGGATTTGCGAGCTGTTTCTGGTGGCGCCCGCCTCGGCGCCTCGATCCTGCGCGCCCACTCGGATGCGGACGCGCCGACGGGTGTGTTTATTTGATTGACCTACTTGTCTCTAGCATCGTGTGCGTCAAACGACGAGCCGGACCCGGCCGGCACGCCCACACGGGAGGGACGGCCACGCCCAGGCGAGCCATATGCTCGCAACGCTCGCCTCGGCCGGAAACAGACAACTCTCGGCTGAGGGGGGGCGCTAATGAATGCGCCTGGATACAAAAGTCGATCCGCACGTTGCGACCTCGCACTTCCGTCGACGGGCGTCCGCGTGTGTGCGAACACTCCCGAGGATCAGTGACCAGCGAGCGAGCGGCTGATTAGCGGCGGGGGCGATGGTATCGCGCGCCTGTGGCTTATGTGAGTGCTGTTGAGTGGGGGGGGCGTTGGATTAGCAGGTGCGCTCTGGAGATTGTCAGCGGCGCTTGAGCCACGTGGCGAGCGCTTCTGGCGGCGCAAATGAGCGCCATATGAGATGTTCGCTCTGAATTGTTCGCTCGCACAAGACACACACACACACACACACACACACACACACATATATATATACCAACACTCACCTGACTCGGCGCTCGACTTGGTCGCCGCGCATCCGGTTGACGCGCAAGGAATAGTTCCAGTTGGGCTGCGGCCGCGCCAATAACAACTGCTGGCGGCGGCTCGAGCTGGAGCTCGTGGCCGTGGGCTCGCCGCTCGTCAGCGAGTAGTTGGTCTCGCTGATCAGCTCCTTCTTGGGCCGCTCGCGCCTCTTGGCGCTCGCACCTGTACCTGTGCCCGCAGCTGGTCCCGCATGAACATCTAGCCCGGGAGTTGCGACTCCACCTGTGCCCGCGCCCGTCCTGGTGCGCGACACGATGGAGCTCGCGTGGGAGTGGCGCTCGGCCGCGCTGTCGGTGTCCGACTCGAACTTCACCTGGGCCTTGAAGCGGCAGTGCTGATTCCGTGCCAGTCTCATTATCACCTGGCGCCGGCCCCCAGGCAGCTCGCTGCTCACCTGCTCGAGCGCGGGCGCCACCAAATTCTGGTCGAACTTGGTGACCGTCCGCTTGCTGGGGCGCTTGTCGGCTGCGCTCGGGTCCGGCTTGAACTTGCGCCGAGTGAGCCGACTCGTGAGCTGCGTGTCGCTAGGTAACCCACTCGCCGACTCCACCACTTTCAACCGGTCGGCCGAGCCGCTTGAAGTGATGGCCCGAGTCTGGGGCGGATTCTCATCGGACTGCTTTGTGAGATTGGTCACGCTGCGGAAGGGCGCGGGCGGCGAGATGAGAGGCCGTGGGCGCGGCGCACCCGTGGGTGTGAGGGGGCGTCTTTGGGGTGGGCGTGTGCGCGAACCAGTGGGCGAGGCTGGGCGACGCGAGTTTGGGGACGCGCAGGTTAGACATGAACGAGGCCAGCGGGCGCGGGACGAGCGAGGGCGTGCGGCGTGCCGTTGGTGTCGGTCTCTTTTCGGGTTCGGGATCGGGTTCGGGATCGGGTTCGGGTTCGGGTTCGGGTTCGGGTTTGGGTTCGGAGACGGGGGTGGGTTTGGGGACAGGTTCGGGCGCAGGTTTGGGTTCAACAGCCGCGCTGACTGGCCAGTCTGTGGGAGCCATGACGGGCGGACGGAGGTGAGCGAGCAGGTGAGAGACTTGGTCGGGAGGCGGGGACAATCGGGAAAGGACAGACTAGGGGGCGTGTCCGAAGGCGCTCTCGGGTGGGCCAGCCGGAGGAGAAGGGGGAAGGCGAATCAACAACAGCAGCGCTCACACGCGCACTCACTCACCTTTGCCGCGCGCTCGCGACTGTGGCAGGCGGCCGGATGCGGACGTCGCTCGAGCGTGCACTTGGCTGGTGCCCAGCTGGCGCACGAGCTCGTCGTCTTCATCCTCATCTTCGTCCTCATTCTCGTCGTCGTCGTCGTCGTCGTCGTCGTCGTCACAAAAGTCAGCTCGCGGGTGGCTTTGGGCGCGCGACGTATGCCATTTGATGCCGGCGGTCTGGTGGTGGTGGCGACGGCGGCGGCGGTGGCAGTGGGGGCGTCAAGCTTGCCGACGGCCCGGTGTCCTCTGTTATTAATTGTGCTGTCAAGTGGCGCGCGCTGCGAGTGCGACGAGCCGACGGAACTGAGCAACTTGGCGGCGCTCGGCGTCGGTCGGGCGCCGCGCGGCTGCTGCTGCTGGAGGTGCAGGTGCGGGGGCGTCGTCTGGTGCGGTTGGCCCGGCTGGTGATGGTGGTGGTGGTGGTGGTGGTGGTTGAGGTTGCTGCTGCTGCCGGCGCCACTGTGCACGAAGCCGCTGTCGAGCGTCTCGGGGTCGCTGGACAAATTGGACGTCTGGTCGGCGAACAGAATGGGCGGACTCACGAGCCGGCCGGCGCGCGAGTGGCCGCCGACCGAATGGAGGCGCTGAGTCGTGGTGTTGGTGGTCTTGGGCGTCGTCTTCGGGAGTGTGGCGAGTGGCGAGCCAGTGAATTGACTCGCGCCACCGGCGACCACATTTGCGCCCGCACTCGAATTAGCACTCACTCTCGCAGCCGCGCTCGCATTCGTCTCCACTTTAGTGGCGGCACTGGTGCTCGCCTTCAGCTCGTTGTATGGACCTGGCGTGTGTGAATAATTGAACTGGCCGGCCGCGGGCTGAGTTCGCGGCCGGGGGTCGGCGACGCTCGCGACCTCGGGCGCGCCGGGCCGCTGGTGGGCCTCGTAGCGGTGCTCGCGCAAACGGTCGTCGTAGACGAGGCGCCCGTTCCGCGTCACCTGGCGCCGATCCTCCGTTCGCTCCTCGAACTCGAGCCGCGTCGAAGCGGATGCGGGCGTCGGCTTGGGCGTGGGCGTTTGCGTGGGCGTTTGTGTGGGCGTCGGCGTGCGTATGTTGGGCTGCGCGGTGGCCGCGCGCTGCAGAGGATGGGGGCTCGCTCGAGAGTCGGACGCGGGGGTGGCGTGGGCGGTGGGCGCGGAGATCACAGTCTTGAGAGGCACCGGCGGCGTTGGCGAGGTAACCCGGGCGACGGCGGGCGCGCCTGTGATTTGGCGGCCCGACTGGTCAGCGAGCGCCTCGGGGGCGTCGGCGGGCGCGGGTTGACTCTCGTCGAAACCGGCGGCGCTCTCGGCGAGCAGCCGCTCGGCCATGTGGGCCGAGTCGGTCGCATAGCGACGTGCGGCCCACGAGCGCAACTCGATGGCGCGCTTGTCGTCGGGCAGCTGCTTGATGAGCGCCTCGGAGCTGAGCACCAGCTCGGAGGCGCCTGGCCCGCCTGGCGCCGAGTCGTCAGCTCGCGACGCTCGGCCGCGCGTCTCCGTCTCGAGCTCGTTGCACACCGTCGAGCTGCTCAGCTCGCGCCACTGCGTCGGCGTGCGCGCGTCCAGTTGCGACAGCGACACTGAGTGCCGCCGGCCCGCCTGCTCGAGCTGCTGCATCACCTGGGCGGGCGACACGGCCACCTGTCTGGTGGAGCTCACTTGGGTGCGCTTGCTTAGCTTGCCCTCCAGCAGGTGCGCGTTGCTGGTCAGCTCGTTGCGGTCGCGTCGGCGAGCGTTTGCGAACTCGATGATGACGTGCAGCTCAGTCTTGAGGTTGGGCACGTGCGCGGGCGGAGTCGCGGGCATAGGTGCGGATGCGGGCGCGGGCACGGGCGCAGGTGCCGGTGCAGATGCCGTTGCGGGGGCAGTGATGATGGGCGTGGTTGCGGGTATTGGTGGCGCGGGCTCGGATGTCGGCAACGGCGACTTGCGAGCCGCCGTTTGGCTGCCATAGGTGCGCTTCACCTGCGCCCCCGCCGACTTCCGGCTGACGCCGTTCGACTCAGGCTCGAGTTCGGGCTCGGGACGCACTACGACGGCGGGCCCGTCCGTGAGCGAGTTCGAGCTGGCGGTTTGGTTGTCGTCGTCATCATCGTCGTGACGGCTGTCTGCCGAATTGGAGCTGAGCCGCGAGCCAAGCGAGTCGTTTGATTGATCGGCCGGCGCTCCGCTCGACTTGCGCTCGTCGGCCTGGTCGTCGTGGTCGCGGGCGTCAAGGTTGTCGTCGCGCTCGTCGCCAGCGTCGCGCAAACTATCCGGCGGCTCGCGAATCGGCAACTCGTGGCTCGGCCGCGCCTTTGTCGGCGACCGCGCCGCCTCGCGAGCCCTCGGGTGTGACGTGCCCACTTCCGGCGAGGCTACCTGTGCGTCCCGCGCATTAGACGGGCTTGATCGATCGGCGCGGGACGCCAACTGCGACATCGACGGCGCTTCGGTTGCGTCGCGGGCGGACGGCGCCGACTCGGAGCTTTGAGTGGGCCGGGCGCGCATGCGGGCGCCCAGATCGGACAGGTGGCTCAGTTTGAAGCGGCGCGTCTCGCTGATGCCCAGGTCGGTGTCGGCGAGGCCGGGCGGCGTCTGGGTGGCGCGCGTGGCGCTCTGGGGCAGCAGCGAGAAGCGTTCGCGGGCAAATTTCTCGGTGCCCACGCAGACGCTGCGCACCTGCGGGCGCGCCTCGCAGCCGACGCTCGCCCCCGCGGACTTGCGCCCGCCGCCGAGCGAGGGGCGTGGCGCGCGCGTCAGACTACCCGCAGAGTCGATGGCAAACTCGTGCTCGAGGTCGCAGTCAAAGTCCACCCACTGGGTCGCCTGGTCGCGCCGCTCGACAAAGTAGCGCTCGAGCAGCTTGTCCATGAGCACGAGATCGACCGCCGTCAGCGTCGACTTGTTCGACACCTCAACCACACGCCGCTCGTCAGCGGTCACGGCCGAGCGGCGCGACTGGCGCCACGACTCAGCTCGGCCTTTCTGGCGCTCTTCGGCCGCGCGACTCAACTCAGTCGGCTCGTCCTCGGCCGGGGGACTCGGCGAGATGGATGTGGATGAGGACGACGACGACGACGAGGGCGACGACGGCGACGAGGCCGAGCTCTTGTGTTGGTTGCGCCGCACGAGCTGCCTCTTGACTGTGGTGGCGCGCAGCACCGGAAACTTGGGTCGCGAGGAGTCGTCGACGGGACTGACGCTGATCTGCATCAGCGACTCCACCGAGTTGGCGCGCGCCGCCGAGCTGTTTTCCCGCGGCGACTGCGCCCTCAGCTCGACTGGCCTCGCCGGCGCCACCGCCGCCGACAACTCGCTCGGCTCGCCCACAAACGAGCCTCCGCGTTGCCCGGCCGCTGAGTCGCGCCATCTGAGCCGCCAGCGCGGCCAGTGTGCCGCCGAACTTGTCCTCGGGCGAGACACGCCCAATGGGCGAGCCGATGGGCGGGGCCAGCGGGGACTCGACCGAGCGCAGCCACCGGTTCGCGGGCCGCACCTCGAGCGGCGACTCGAGCTCGCGCGGCCGCTCGCTGGCCGCCGAACTTCCGGCGGCCCGTGCCAACTCGAGCGAGCGCTGACTCGCGTCCTCGCTGTCCACCTCGAGAATGGTCGACATGGAGTCGTAGGCCTGCGCCAGCGGCGACACCACCCCCAGCACCTCCTGGCCCGGCTCCTGGGCGTAGTAATATTGGCGCCGGAAGTGGGGCTCCCTATTGTAGGGGTCAACTGGACGCTGGCCATCGTAGCGCTGGTCTCGAGGGTCCTTGAGGTCTTGTCGGTCGCTCACATCTTGATGGCCGTCGTCGTCGTCGTCGTCTTCTTCGTCCTCTTCGAATAAGTGCTCTTGTGTCTCATGGCCACGCTCGCCGGCCTCGCGTGGCCTCGCTGAGCTGCCGCTCGCGGATGTCGGGCCGCTTCCGGCGCGCCCACCTGTTGCTGGCTGGGCGTGGGCGCGCCGCGGGCCGGCCAGTTGTGGCGCTCGCCTCGGCCGGAACATGGGCGTGGGCGGGAGGGCGCGCGCGACATTCCGCTCGCCAATGGCTGCGCTGGGCTCGAGCTGCAGGCCCACCGGCTGCGCCCACTGCTAATTGCTGACTGGAGGAACGGTGCGATACTAATAACGAGCGGCTGCCAATCGATCGGTTGAGAAAATCATACTGCCAGTGAGTTACTGTGTGCAGTCGTGTTTGTGTTTGTATTTGAGTCTGTGTTATTGTTCGTGTTCGTGTCAGTGTTCGTGTGAGTGTTAGTGTCAGTGTTAGTGTTAGTGTTAGTGTTAGTGTTAGTGTTAGTGTTGATATTGTTCGTGGTCGTGTTTCTTTTGCTCTTTCTGCTGTTTGTGTGTCGGAGAGGCAAAAGTGGCGCCGAGAGTTTGCGGCCCTGGGACTCGTCTGCGCGGCCGCGCGCTCTTGCTCTCGAGCCTAAGAGCCGAGTGCGCACTTGGCCGAACGCCGACACCCGCGGCCAGCGAGTCGCAGGTAACAGGTGCATCCAATAAATACAATCAGCTGCGCTCGCGCGCAGCTCGACAGACTTGCCAGGCCGCGGCAGAGCGCACTTCATCGCTCGACACCGCGCGAGGAGCCGCCCATTTGCGCGCTGCCTTTCCGGTCGCGCATCGGCCGAGTGCGAATTGATTTTGCGCTTCGGCCAAGTGACAAATTGATTGCTCGGCGGCAATTGCGCGCCCGCGAACACACAGGAGCCGCCGAGTTGTCTCATTGACATTGGACTGGGCGTGGGCGGAGATCGAGTCCATCGAGGCGCTCGGGGCGGCGACTGTTGCGCTTGAAGCGCTCGCCTAATAAGTTGCCCACCGAAACAAATTGGCCGCGCGAGTGTCGGCCAGAATTCGGCGAGTGGCACAAAATGCAAATTGCACGTGCCTACAGAGCGACGGGCGCGTGTGTCTACATTTTAATGAGAAGACTGGCGCCGCTTAATTATTACGTCGAGCGGCGAGAAAGAGCACTGGCGCGCGCTCGCCCGCTGGCTCCCATTCAATCAGACGAGCGGCGACGGCGACGCCGCTGACTTTCAATCAGTCAGCTTGGCTGGCGGCGCCAGTTTGCATCTGCTAACTAACGAGCCCACCGGATGGAGTTTCCGATTGCTGGCGCTGACTCACCTGCACGCGAGCGGCCAAAATCACCTGCTCTTTGTCGACCGCCCGCTCGAGCAAGCGCGCCCTTGTGCGCGGGTGTGCGAGTGTACGCGCGGCCAGTCACGCCCGCCGCCGCCCGACCTGTGCTCGAGCTGCGCATTTTGATCCTAGCGGCGCGCGCCAAGCTCGTCGGCGGCGGCGCAGGTGCAAATTTTGCGCCACTCGCGAGCTACGGTCACTTCAGTGGCTTGCTGGCTCGCCCGCTGGCCAGCTAGCTCGACGCGCTCGCTGACCGTCGACGCAACGCCGCCCACGATATTGTTCGCCCGCCGCCGACTCGCCAATTCGTCAGCCAGCCGGCGGCGGCGGCGGCGCAGTTCGTCTGGCGTCACGTGGAGCCGAGAGCCAGTAGACAAGAGGCGAGGCAATTCCCCCGCGAGTCAGCGGACGACTCGCGAGTCACTAATTAGCGAGCCTCGAGTTCAGTCGCAAAAAGTTGGCGCCGTCGGCCAGTTGATTGGTTGCCAGGCTGGCCGGCCAAGTCTCTGAGCGACGCGCGCTCACTCATGCTCACGCAGGGCGGCCGATTTCTAGGTCGAGCAAACAAACAATCAGACGTCGCCCCGTCGCTGCTGACAGGCCATTTCCGGCCCGCCGAGAGCGGTCGACACAAAGGCGCGCGCACGCTCTCGATGGGCGCCATCTCTGCGGCGCGCACGCAGCTCGCGCCGCCGGAGCGCTGGCCATCTGGGCGCGCGTGACACCCGAGCGGCCAGACGGCCTCAAAATCGGCACCTCCACAATGGGCGCCTGCCAAAAATGGAAACCCCGGCGCCCGTCGTCTTGGTCGCCGACCTCGTGGTTGTCGTCCATGATCTCGGCCGCCAGCGAGTCTCGTCGTCGCACGTCTATTTGCTCGCGCCCAATTAGACGCGCCCCCGGCCCACGGAGTCGCTCTACAGCAGCCACTGAAAATGGTCGCTCGGCTCTCGGCTCTCGCCACCCAGAAGCCAACGGGGCGCGCTGTTTGCACACTACGCGCGCTCGCGGACGCCCCCACCCGGACGCGTTTATTTATCATCTGAATCACGTTCGCACATCCGGTTGCGGGCCCGCGTCCGGACGTGGCGAGCGCTGTGCGCTCGAGCGCACGCGTGGGTTGCGCAATTTGTCGCCAGTGGGCGGCCATGTTCGCGCCTCGAACGCAACTCTCGTGGTGCTGATGGCGGCGGTGGCCGTCGGCGGCCGGCAAGCGAGCGAGCGAGTGTTGCGAATTTATTATTCCGCTCCCGAAATCTCAACTCGACGCCGACGAGCGTGTGTTTGCTCGCGCGCGACTTTACTCGACTCGACTCGACTCGACACTGTCGACAGATAAACTCGCCGACTCAACTTCGGAGACGCGCGCCCACTGACACGAGCGCCGATGTTGTCGCAGGCAAACTCGTCGAGAGTGAATTCATCAATTTGGACTGCCATCGCCCAAAGGCCAGCCGGCCGATGACGTCCGCCATCACCTTGTTTGTCGTCCGCCTTTGCGTCTGGAGCCCGTTTGGCCGCCCCCAACTCGGCCTAGCACTGGCTTCGGTCTCGTCGTTGACGTCGCCGTTTGTGTCAAAATGATTGCTCAAATAGTTTTTCCGCTTCATTGGCCCAATGATCACTCACTCGCGCCCGGTCGGCGCCTCAGGTTTGCCTTTTGCCGCCGCAGACTCGCCACCGGCTTCGTCCTCGTCCTCGTCCTCGGCCTCGCCCTCGTCGTCGTTTCTCGTGGTGGCCACCAATTTGCGGACCCGGGCCATTGGCTGATACAAGTCGGAGAGCTGTCAACAAGGCGCGCGACTCAGTGTCCGGCAGCAAATCCAATGGAGGCGACCCGCGCGTCAGACACTCGCCCGCACACTCAGTCCAGTCAGCATGATCGAGCCGGCGCCCACTCTTTTATCGAGCCGCTAACAGCACTGAGCCGCGCGTGCACTCGCTTGCCATAGCGAGCTCATAGCTCTCTAATGGAAACGTCGGCGCGCGCATACACTCGCCCATTGGCCCACTTCCGCTTCGGCACCCCGGAAGCTGCAATTAGGATGCAAAATGGGGTCGGGCCGGTGTAGCAGCGCTACTGCCTCGTCGCTGCCTCAGAGGCGTCGGTGGCGCCGGCGGCGAGGACAGGTGGCTCCGCCGTAATTGATGTGGACGTGCGGGCGACGGATATTAGCGTGCGGCACCTCTCGGAGCCGTCGAGTCGCCATTGTCGAGCTAGTGGTGGCTGTTGGTGCCGCTGGCAATCTATTTTGCTCCGCTCGTATATTAGACATAGCGGTCGCGTGTGCGGCTCGAGAGCATGTGGAGGCGGGCAGCCGGCAAGCGAGCTTGATACTGATGGGATACTTTTGCTGCCGCTGCGTCTTGACACCGAGATAACGGCAGTCGTGCGCGCTTGTGATTTCTGTCGCAAAGCGTATGCGCATAATGAGTACTCCAAGTTTGTTTAGCTTTTCTCTGCCAACACAAACATCCAAGGTGCGCTCGCTTGCAATCTTGGTGTCAAGCCAACAGCGAGAACTTATTGCCACCATTTAATGAACACTGGTCGCCACCTGCGCGCACTCACTTGAACGAGTTAAATAATGCGCTAATGATGGCAGGCCCCTCGAGGCTTCTCGACTTGTTCACCCGATAGAGCTGAAAGCCCCGAACGTGACTCCTCAGGAACACACTCGGCTAGTATCTTTTCTCTTTCAAGCGGTTTCATTTCAATACCAATACATAGGAAACGGCACACGCTCATCCTTGATATTCATCTTCTCGCATATGTCCATTTCGAAGGTCTTAACTTCGGGCTCGAAAGTCTTCTCATTGACTAGCTTGGCAGGCGTATCTTTGGGTTGCTCGATATACGCGCCGCTCTCAACGTAATCTATGGTCGCGTAAGCCATCTGGGGGATCGGTATAATGCGCTGCGTTCGCTTGGACACTCTCACGCGCTCGCCTGCGTCGTCGTAGCGCCACTCGTATTCTGTCGGTTCCAAGTCGGACGGATCCACGAGCATGACCTCGATGTCTATCAGGTATGGCTCCTCCTTGACCACCATATTGCCCGCGCTCGTTTCACTCTTGTTGAGCGTCGAACGTTTCAAATTGAGACCCTGCACAAAGACCCAATTCCGCTCCTTGACTATGTAGTTGATGATTCCTTGCTTCCCCTTGTCTGGCCCCTTGATCACTTGCACTCTGTCGCCTCTGAAGTACGACCAGTCCCGTTTGGGCTCCACGAAGATGGTCCGCACCCTAGCTTGTGGGGAATTTAGCTTCTCGAAATCGTCCTCCCAGGGTCGCCACTGATCATAGTAGGCCTTGGTTCTGTATCGATAGATCTTTTGCATGAACTGGGGCATATCTGGCAACCTCTTGGCCACAAACCTCGTGTGCCGGTCGATATAACGCTGAGGCATATTGTGATAATTTGGCACTCGCCGGGAGACCTGGAGTACCCGTGTGAGTCGCATGTCTGGCTCGGGACGTATATTCCTATGAGGTAGGACTGGGACTAGAAGTGGACGCAAAGCTGATTATCTAACTCGGGCTAGGCTTGCGTTGCCAGCCTCTTGGGAGTAGTCAATTTGGTTATGAGAATGAGCAAATACAAATGTCACGTGCTGATTGTTGTTATTATTCCGCTGCCATCTTCTCTGCGGCTTCAACGCGTTCAGCAGGCACTTCCACACAGTCCACTTGCAACTTCAGCGAGTCCATTTAGCGCGCGCGCGCCTGAATGGCGCTCTCAATTGTTCTCGCATTCTGGCGCGCGCTGTCCTAGCATATCAACGGACTTCTGCTGCACGTTACACTTTAGGGTTTCACTTTTACCAATCACTTCATCATTAGGCTCTAATCTATTAAGTTGTTATTATTTATTTATTCAATCATTCACTGGTGGGCATACACTCACACTCACAAACACTAACATACAAACACACACACACACACACACACAATTGCACCACTAAATCAATCGCACCGACATGGAGCCGCCCAGGCGCAAGTTCAGAGCTGACATTAGCAACAAGAGCATCGAAGCCCTGCTCAACAAGCGCCAACGCAAACGCTACCTACCCAAAAACGGCCCTTATGACGGCCTCACCGGCAACGCAAACACAAAGCTGATCGACGCCAACTCACTCGTCGACCAGCACGGCCAAACTGTGATACGCAACATTCCACGCGAGATGTTACCCAAGAACAGACTCCACCAGCAGGACACGCCCGTGAGGCGCGAGTACGAGAAGCCAGAGCACTGGATTATGCCCAAAGAGGAGGTGACCCGGTCCAGGACGGAGGTGTTCGAGGCCGAACGGGCCAACATTGCCAAGCTGGTGACGTCCCAGATGTCGTGGAACCGGGCGGCTCGTATACTGGAGAAAGCTCGTCGCGAGCCCTTGAAGGTGTCGGCGACAAATCTCAGCGCCAAAGGTTACATCTCGCGGCGGATGGAGATGGTGGTACAGAAACAATCGTGATGATGGTAAGCCAGTCATGTGCTCTGTGTCAACCGCACCTCCGTCGACTTACGAGGACAAGTCAAACTCAATGATTGCAAGCTCTTGAATAGATTAAAAACAAATTTAGTTTATAATTACTTAAGAAGAGAAGGAAGAAACAATGGTGGGCTGGCGTTTCTAAGAGCTAAACTAAATAGGCGGCTTCTGCTACTTCTGTGTTCAGCCTTTGTTCACAGAGGACAGAGGACGCGCCTTGCTGACTGGCGCCGCTGGTGCCTTCCTTCCATTGCAGCTGACCTCCTGGGAATTGGCTGCATCGAGGTGAGCGTTATTGTTCTCATCTAACTGGCTGGCCTCTGTGAATGTGGCAGGCGGCGTGTTGTCGGCATCGTTAAAAAACTTATCATTGATATTGCGAGTGAGACACTCGATCTGGCGCTTCAGGTTGCTGGCGCGAATCTGTTTGGTGAGACTCCAGAGACTGCTGAGCGCGGGCATGATCGAGCTGGCCATGGCGCGGGTCAGCTTGGGCGAGCTGAGGTAATTGTCGAAGGTGTCGACGAGCTGGGCGCACATGAGCCGGGCGTAGGTGCAGACGTAGACGTCGGCCGAGTCGTTGGCGAGCAGAATGAGTAGGGGCAAGAATTTGGTGACTAGAATGTGGGCCCAGTCGGCGGGCCGGACGGCCGGGTCGATGAGACAGGTGAGAATGTGTCTGAAGATGATGAGCATAAACTCCTTGGCCTGGGTCTGCGTGATGCCCTCGCGCTGGTGGCGCCCCTCCCGCGCGCGCTGGCCGCCTAGCAGACTGTTGAGCGCTGCGGCGGGTGCGAGTGCCGCGCCACTTCCGCCGGAAGTCGCCGAGTCGGCGCCTTTGGAAGTGCCGCCCGGCGAGGGCGAGGGCGGGGGCGGTGGTGGCGCTGCCACTGGACCGTGTGCGGATGATCTGGTTGGAGTAGTTGACTAGAGCGTCGAGCACGTAGGTGAGGAACTTTTGGCGCGTGCTGGGCGAGCGGATCTGTTCGTCGCTGGTGGCGATGATCTTGATGGAAATGGCCAGCAGCTCCACGTCATTGCGCGTGAGCTCGGACATGAGGAGGTTCTGGCGGATGCTGAGCACAATCTCGTCGAACTCCTGCTGCTCGATGGGCTCGAAGGCGGTGAGGGCGGCGATGTAGACGAAGAGAAGGGCGGGCGTGTGGTGGTGGTGGAGGAACTGCTTGATGAGGGGCCTGAGTTTGGTGCGCGCGAGGTGTTTGCCGAAGAGGAGACAGAGCTGGCGCACGGAGGCGATGATGGTGAAGAGGTACTCGTGGACGATCTCGTTGGAGTCGCCGGCCGCGCGCAGGTAAAACTGTTTGTGCGAGAAGTAGGCCAGCACGTGGAGGTACTTGTGGAGGAATTTGTTGAGAATCCAGTCGATTGAGTCGATCATGTGCTCGCGCTCGAGCTGGTCGTGGAAGGCCACCATGGCGGACTCGTCCACCAGTAGCGTGGGCTCGAGCAGTTTGTTCTGCAGCCTCAGGGGTGTGTCTCCGAGTGCGGTCATGGTGGAAGTGGCACTCTCAGCGCACGACCCGAACAGGGGCGTCGAGTGGGCGCTGGTGAAGTTGGTCGTTGTGGTGGTGGTGGTCTCGGTGGCGGTGGTCTCAGTCGACAGAGTGGAGCTAAAGCTTGTGGTGCGCGACTGCTGAGTACTTGGGTTACTCTTGAGGGTACTGTTGGCGTTGGGATTGGTGCTGGTGTTGTTGCTGTTTGTGGTGGTGGTGGTGCTCGTGCTCGTGCTCGTGCTCGTGCTCGTGCTCGTGCTGGTATTGCAGTAACTCATGCTGTGCTGCACACTGTTGCTCAGATTCGAGGCGGACGAGGCGGACGAGCTGCACGAGTCGGCCGTCTCGGGCAGGTGCAGCTTGGACTTTGACAGCCAGGCGCAGCTGTGGACGGCGTCCGAGAACACAAAGGGCACCAGGTAGTTGAGCATTCGCAGGTAGGCGTTGATGGCGCGCTGCGAGCCAGCGAGCGCGCCTGGTTCCTGGCCGTTGAGAAGGGGAGTGGCTGCGGCGGGCGAGCTGTGCAGAGAGCCGAGTACAAAGGCCGACTGGCGCCGGGCGCCCTGGATCAGACTCGCGGGTCCCGAGCCCAGAAAAGAGGCGCCGGTCGAGGAGGGACAGGGGGAGGAGTTTGCCGTGCTGGTCGACCTGTTGGCTGGTCTGGTGCTCAGTGCTGAGCTGTTGAGGAAGGAGGACGTGGATGCGGCCGACGAGAAGCCGGACGAGTTGGTGGAGCCAAAGCTGAGGCTCGCCGAGTGGCGACTCTCGAGGAAGGCCGACCGGCGCTTGGCCACGGCTGCGGCGGCAGTCGCGAGTGTCGCGGCCCTGGGCTGCTGTTGTTGCAGGTGAGCCGGCACTGGGTGTTGGTGCTGCTGAGCGGTGGTTGCAGAGCCGTCCGAGGCCGCCAGATTGTCGGACAGCTGGAAGGGACACTCGGCCAATGGGCCCTGGGAGTTGAGTAGAGTGGAGAAGTAGCGCTCGGCCTTGGTGAGATAGAACTCGGCCAGCTCGACCTTGAAGCGGTTGAGCTTAACGGCCCACATGGCGACCAGGGGGAAGATGGTCTCGAGGATACAGAAGCGCATTTGTTCGAGCTCGTAGCGGTGCTCGCAGAAGCTCACAGGTGTCTGGCCGAGCATGTCCTGGATGATGTCCTCGGTGGCGCTGAGACAGGCGTCGAAGACCTCGTCGTTGCGGTCCATAATGAGCGACAGTAGACAGGCGAAGGAGTTGCAGGCGGCCGAGCGTACGGCGGCGTTCTTGTCCTTAAGCAACTGGATGAGAATGGAGAGGATGAGATTGGTGCGCATCAGGGGGCGCACATAGTGGGCCAGGGGGGCGCAGGCCTCGGCGAGCAGAATGCGCCGCTCGGGGAACTTGTCGCTCACGTGGTCCCACAAGTTGGGCAACAACAACGACGAGTTCTGGTGGGGCGACACCTGGAGCACCACAATGATGCCAGACAGAATCATGCGCCGCTGCTCCTCGTTGGGCCGCTTAATTAGATTGAACAACAAGCTGATGAGTCGCTCCTGTTCGCTGGTGTCGTGGCACACGCGGATGGTGCAGGTGATCAGCGGGATGAGATCGATGCGCTTGCTGATGATCACGTTGGGCACAATGTGGTGAATGTACTTGGCCAGTAGGTTCACCAGCTTCGAGTTGTTCGTGATCGCCTGGACGAGGTCGAACATGAGCGACTCGTTCTTGAGGTGCTGCTCGGGCAGGTCGACCTTGAGCATCGAGGGCACGAGCGCGCGAATCGGGTTCTTGTCGAGGGGCCAGAATTGGGTGCACTCGGCGCTGCGCACGTACTCCTGGTACAGGTCCACGTCGTCCAGTTGCTTCCGGCGGTGGTTGTCGATCAGCTTGTCGATTAGGTTTGGCTCCGTCTGACAGGCGACCGAGACGAGTCTCGCCGCGCCACTCGGTTGTTTATTCTGGTGTTGCTGTTGTTGTCCCTGCGGCTCGACCTCTAGCGGCTGGTCGGCGCCGCTCGCCGGCTTGTCGGCCACCGAGTCCAGAGGGCTGCGGGCGGCGCCGGCGGTGCTGCAGCTGGCAGGCTCGTGCTCACTGTCGATTGGAGGCCCCGAGTTGGGCGTGGCTGTAGTCGACATCATGTCGACTTGAGGGCCTGAACTCATGATGGCTGTGGCGGCGACGGCGGCGGCGGCGCTGGGACTCATTTGAGGCTTGAGAGTGAATGAGCGTCACAGTGGGCTGGCCTCACGCTGATGGAGCCTCATCGAGGCACTGGCACAGTAGGTGCTGGGGCCAGTGAGTGAGTGGGTGAGAGAGAAAACAAAGGCGACCGTGGCGATGGTGGCGGGCCGAGTGAATGGGAATGAGTGATATGCCATTGTTTTGTTCGCGAACACTCTCGTCCCGACTTCGACCTGCCGCCTGTCTGTCCGCTCTCCGTGCCATATGCCATGGTAGCGCTGACCTCGATTGTCACGACGTCGCATCGCTGCCACTTGTTGCTGTTCGCGGACACGCACTGCCGGCGCTTTTGGCAGCGCTGGCGCACGCGCGGGGCCCATTGCGTCTAGACCAAAGTCACAGGTGACAAATGCGGGGGCGCGCGGCTGCGGGGAGAGCGTCTGCGCAATGTAATGTGAGGCGCACAGTTGCAGCCCGATCAAGACTCGCGCCTGGCCCATACAATTGAGCAGTTGGCTGTTGAAGTAATCAAATTTCGTCCAAAGAAAGCGTTTGAAGTTCCGCGTTTGTCACTAGGGCTATAAGACTGTGACGTGACTAGCAAACTCTAGCTGATGCAGACATTCGTGCAGTTTAATTCTCTCGAGGAAACTATTCGGAGGGGAGCGGATTGAAAGGTAGATTTCAACAAGAGAGTATTTCGTCATTTTCATTCGAGTCACCAGTGGAATTTATAAGCACTCGTGTAGTTTGTCATCATATGCGGCAGGATGCAGACTCCAAAGTTAGTTATCCGCACTCGGATGCGCAACATAGTGCTCGGGTGGACGGCTGAGCTGGTGGCTGACGTCGAGGTCGCTAACGAAGATGAAGTGGACTCTAACGAGGTGGCAGCTCTACTGCCACCGGATCCAATGTGTTGCTTGGCCTCACGCGACTGTGTTGATAGGAGGGAATACCCAGTATGGGCTGATGAGGAGGTGGATGAGGCCGTCGGGTTGTTCATTGAGGAGGTGGTTGGCTCCGACGTGGCCATGGATGAAGAAAGAACTTCTCGAGGTTCGATTTTTATGGTAGGCGAGCCAGTCTCTGAGCTTGTGCTGATCGAACTTTCTAAAGAGGGATCTCGCTGAGGTTGTTGTAGTTGAGTCTGACGTCCAGATGAAGATCCTTGTCGCTCCTCTAGGCCGACTCGTTGATCACTAAATGCCTGCTGAAGATATGACAAACTGATGAGACGCTTGAGATCAAGATCGCCAGCCGGCGATGAGGCAGCTGGCATGTTGATTCTTTGTTGAGCGGCACCACTCGAAGTTGAAGAGGTTACTTTGTTGTTGTTGTTGTTGTTGTTGTTCAGCGAGATGTTAGGGTTGGAGGAAGCGGACCCAGCGACAGATTTGCCACTGCGAACCTCATAGACTAAAGAACGGTCCATAAACTGTAACTGGACTTGGAGAAAGTCAGTTGGTGATTTAGATTCAATGCTGTATATCGAGTCTGAGATGATTGTGTCGTCTGGATTGTTGGGCGAAGGGTGCTCGTTAACTTTTCGCTCGCCTGCGATTGGGGCCTCTTGTTGGTTGAGCTCACGGGGTATATCACTAATGAGAGTTTGGGCAAATGTTCGCGTCGAGTTAATAAGCCTATTGCAGGGACAAAGAAGTCGTGTTTGTTGCACTTGGATGCGATTAAGATCGCCATTGCACCTGACTAGAAGCGTGTGACCGTCGATGGGGGCGCGCTCATGCGTGGCTTTGTTCAAATTGAAATAGAACACCTGATGCTGGAGATGGATATTCTTGAGTTTACTGGAGCAGTTGAGTTCGTTGGAGCGGGTGAGCTCGAAGAATAGGGTGGTGTGAGGATGCTGACTGCTATTGCTCGTATGTCCGCATCCGGCGGTGTTATTGTTGTTGGCATTACTCGTATGGGGATTGGTGGAGGTGGCGCTTGATGAGAGTATGAGCTCTGAGCAGCGCACATGACTGTTCCAGCTGAGATTGGAGAGTTTCTGGTAGGGCCGATCGCCGACGGCCCAGGTCTCGTGGGTCTCGTTGTAGAGCCTGCGATCGACAACTATCTCCTGAGCGTCTAGCTTGCAGCTCATGAAGTTGGCTTGTTCGGAGATGATGATGGAGAGCAACGAGTCGCGATTGAGGAGACTGAAGAATCTCGAATTGGCCTCGCGACAGTCGATGGCTTCCTCGATGGAGATGTGCTTCGAGATGTCATTCTGGATGTCCGACTCCTCCTGAGGCAACATGAGCGTGATGATAGGGTCGATCATGGCGGCGACCGGAGTGCGGGTGGAGGCGCTTCAGAAGAACGACAGCCGGTGGGTCATGATGAGGACGCGAGTGTGGGTCTTCGTGAGAGAGGGGGCCGAGTGCAATATGGGTGGTGTGAGGATGCGATAGATAGAGTGCGAGGTGCAGAGGAGCAAATGTAGCTGTCACTCGTGGGGGGTAATGGATTTGTGTTGACTCGAATGGTAAACAAATAATTTCGCGGCGCACGCGGCGGCGCTCGCGTGCCGTAACTGTGGGCCCGGCCGCGAGTGGGCGCGCTCGCCTTGCAACTTGACGGGCGCGCGCTGAGCCTGTGAAGCTGGCGCGGGCGCAGCTTGTTAGCGGCGTCGCCCAGGTGCTCGGAGTTGAGTCTTTGGAACTGTGAAGTTCCTGTATATTGGAGTGCTCATAGAGCGCCGACGCAACCAATGATCTCGCCGCTGGTGATGCCGACTGGTGGCGGCTTGCGAGTGGCGACGCGACAAAGTGCGCTCACTCTGGTGGCTCGTCATTTATTATGGCCAGCATCAGCGCGTGCATTTGATTGGTCTCGTGTGTGTGTGTGTGTGCGCGCCGCAGAGCTGTTACCTGGTGAGTTCACCGGTCGGATGGCACTGGCCGCTTGTCGTGGTCGTTGAAAGTCCTTCAAAGTGGAGCGGTTGCAACGAGAGAGGCGCGTTGTTGACACAAGCACTTGTTCACTTGTCTCTTGCGCGCTCGCTCGCTCGCTCGCTCGCTAACTCGCGAGCAATTTGTTTGGCAATCTTCGTCGAGCTAGCACTTTTGCTCGTGGGCCGCAATCAAATCCGCGACGGAGGCACATAGCTCGCGCGCACCCCTACCCTCACCTCAATTGAGACGCCGCCCACAGACAGAGACACAGTCGGCGCGCACCAAATCGTCGTGATGATCGCGCGACCGGCGTCGCTCACATCCCTCGTTAGCGCCCACGCGCCCAGCCAATCGGGCGCAGCCGAGGCGCCCGCACTGGGCAGGCCGCGCAATTTCAATTATGCAACTCGGCAGCCGCCTGAACCTGGCCGCCCGAGACAAAGCGCCGCCTCATTGCCCTCGCCTCGGCTCACTTCCGGCGCGCGCGGTCGCGATCGCGTGCTCGAGCGGCGTTGTTGTCGTTGGCGTAGTGCTGAGGTGCCGCTCGTTGGGGCGCACTAGCCGCGCATCCAGTGGGCTTCGTCGAAAGTGTGGCTGCCGGTAAAGGGCGTGAGCGGGCGCGAGCTGTGGCCGTGGGCGCCTCTCCCGGCGAGTCCCCAGTCGGCGTGGTGCTCGTCATCGTCGTGGCCGACGTTCTTGTCGTTGTTGGCAGTCGTTGTCGAGAGCGCCGTCGAGCGGGCGTCGCACTCGATGGCGCGGAAACTCGACTCGGGACGAGCGAGCGGGCGGGCGGGCGCTCGTTTGACGGCCAATTATTTATTGTACATTCGGGCGGCCGGGCCGCGCGCACAATCGGCGAGTTTGCATGCGAGCGCCAAGATTGGCCGCATATTCTCGTGGGCGTCCGTCACGTCGGGCCCGCGCACGTCGCTCTCTCGTCCACGTCCCCGACGCCCTCGACCTCGAGTCGATCGGCGCCAAGCGACGCCCCAACGAGCGACTGACGAGCGGCCGCCCGCCGGCACGCCCGTCGCCACTCGCCGGCTAGCCGGCGGCAAATTGCCGCTCGACTAAACCGCAAGCGCCGGACGTGCCGCTGCCGCCGACAGCGCCGGCGCTCCCAAACCAAACACGCGCCGGATCCGTGTCAATTAGGCTGACTCGTCGTGGGCAAGCCCCGCCACTCGACGCCCTCATTCGGACGGGAAGCGGACCCGCACAACACACCCACACGAGCGCAGCTCGCACCTGGTCAGGGCGCGCAATCAAGCGCACGGCTGTGGCGGAGGCGCTGATTTGCGCGCGCCCGGCTCGGAGCGAAAATCATCACCTGTGAGTGTGTGTGAGCGTGTGTCTGTGCGTGCGTGTGTGTGCGCGCGTTTGTACGAACTCGAGTCTATCGATTGCCCGGAAGCGCTCGATTGTGCAATTTGCGCCCAGCTCGTGGGCGCTCAACGTGGGCTATAACTGACCAATTGAGCGCCCTAATGATCGCGGGCTCGTGGCGCCGCTCTCGAGCGAGCCGTTTTGTTTAAACAGGCCCACCTGACCACTGACGGTCTTGGATCGCCTCGAGAGCGAGTGGCGCCTCTTGGCCGTGTCCACGAGCCGCTCTTTCCGCCTCTTGATTTCGCCCTCGATCGTTCGATCGGACGCTTGTTTGCTCCACAGCACCTCGTTTGGCGCCCCTTGTCGCGCGCGCTCTTGTGTTTCAAGTGACTCGCAAATTGTGCGCGCCCCGCGACGCTATTGCGTCCGCGCCGCCACCCAGACAGCCCAGGCCAGGCCAACAAGACGACGACGACGACGACCACCACCACCACCACCACCACCACCACTAAGACGACGACGACCACGACGACGACGACCACGACGACGACGACGACGGACGTCTCAGGAACGAACAGAAGCAATACAACGAACGACCGCTGCCATTCGATTAATCTTGGCCGCTCGCAAGCGCCTTGAGGTGGGTGCAATTTGGACTCGAGGCACAGCGGACTCGCTGGCGTACGCGCCCACTTTGAGCAGTCGCCCGTCGGCCGGCGCCCCGATGCGCCCGGTGGACGCCTTTTAACTTCCAGCTCAACGCCGACGCCTGACATCGGCGCCGGCCTGAGCGGCGGCGTCTTGAGTGGCGGCGGCTTGAGTGGCGGCGGCGGCGGCGATGGCGGCGTTTATTTTCGAGCTGCTCATTTGATTGACACCGGCGAAGGCGCGCGGGCCTCTGGTCGCAAAATAAACAGAGCCCACGCAGATCGAGCGGTGGCGGCGGAAGCGATTGCGATTGTTGTTGTCGTCGTTGTCGTCGTTGTTGTTGTTGTTGTTGTTGTTGCTGTGGTTGTTGTTGTGGTTGTGGTTGTTGTTGTCGCTGGTGTGCGGCGTCGAAATGAGCTTCGGCCTGTGTCCAGCTGCTGGCGCCAATACCGCTCGGGCCGTCGCCACTCGACGACTTCGAGCCACTAGACTGAGCCGACACTGTCCGTGGCATAGGCTTGCTCGCGGGCCTCTGCGCCCATTCTCACCTGGCCAGGCCGAAACCACTCGGCGCGGTCGCGACTTAGTCGACCAGGTCCAGCGTCAGGACGACGAGGATGTGACGCGTGGCTGGTCGCACGCGTGCCCCCACTCGCCAGGTTATGACGCGCGGGCTCATGGGCGCACGCCGAGGCGCCTTCTCAGCGGTACTCCCGCTCCCAGTCGTCTGTCGAGCCAGGCCAGCCAGTCAAAGCTTTGGGCCACGCTGAGTCGGCCCGTCCAGACAGCAGAATAATTCAGATGGTCTTGGTCGTGTCCGCCTTGCCGCCGGCCCGGCCGCTCGGCGGCTCACCAGCGGCAATTGTGTCAGCAACTTGAACGCTAGACTGAACAGAGGCGCCGCTCGCTTGATGAAATCTCCAGAAACTCGGCTGTTTCCCTTACGAGCGCCCTGTGAGCCGCCGGCGCCCAGCTCGTCTCCGCCCGTCCGCCCGCTCGGCCGTGCGCACCTAGCGCCCTGGCGGCGGTTCTCATTTGCTAAGCTAACAAGTTTTCTGTTTGCCCTCTCGTTAGCCGGCCCTCCGTCCGGTTGGCCGGGCGGCGCCCGCGAGCGGCTCTGCCCGCGCGCGACATCAAGTGTATGCGCCGGCGACCCAAAGTGACTCGCACTCGTGCGTGCTCGTCGCTCGCGGGCCCACTCGCAGACGCGATGTGCACGCCCCCGAATTGCGCCACTTCCGCCCAGAGTCGTCGGACAGATGGGGGCGGGTCTCTGTGGGCCTCGCCGGGGCGTCATCGCGTGGGCGCCGATATACTGGGCCGCTGGTTTGGCGCCTGGCCGAGCGCGACCGAGATCGACGAGGCCGGTCAAGGTGCGCGTTATCGGGCCGCACCTAAGCGGCGGTCGCAGTGGGCGCGCGAACGTGAGTGTAGACGCGGCCCGCGCTTATTTGCGAGAGTGCGCAAAAGTCGCTAGGCGCCTCAGTCGATCCGAGACAAAACATTGCGCGCGCGCGCGCGCGCTCGCGGCCTCGGGCTGAGTGCGAGTGTGTGCGAGCGACCGCGTGCACAGAAATCATTTGCCAGCTAGACCGGCGAGCTCATCTTGCTAAACCCAGTGGCGGCGCCAATCTCTCGAATCTCTCAAGTGGCCGCCGCCGCCACAGCCACAGCCAAAGTCGTGCAACTTCCAAGATGAGGCCGGCCGAGAGCTAGTTCGTAGCATAGCGTTGACACTCGGCGGTCGGTGTCCAGTTGAGCGCGAAAGTGGGACGCAGCACTCATTTATGAAAACGTCAACTCGCTCGTGGGCGCCGCCGAGTCAGTGACACAGACGCCGAGTTGAGTGGTCGCTCTCACGAGTCTCAAATCATCGCGCGCCCCGCGTCACTCTCGACGCCGACTAGCCGCAATAAAGTTTGCTCAATCAATCAGCCATCAGCGCCATATCGCACCCAAGTTCAGCGCCCACCACCTTGTCCATTAGTGTCGACCAGCCGACGCGCGGACGCTCTCTCTCTCTCAAGTCGAACTGGGCCGCCACTGTGAAGTCAGGAAGCCGACGTGTGCGTGACGCAATCACCAGAGACCAGCGCCCCCCAGGTGAGTTTGTTTGCGAGCTAGAGCCAGCATCCTGGCGAGCTCGACGTGAAGGCGCCACATTAACGCCGATTGCGATCTTTCCAATGGACGAGCGGCCCGCGCGCGCGCGCGCGCTGATAACTAATGAAGATAGCAACGCCCGAAGAAACAATGGGCTCGTCATGAACCAGTGCGGCCAGTGCCACTGAGCCGCATCGACTCGTGACCAGTTCGCCGGCGCCCGCGATCAATCTCCGTCGTCCGGGCGGCTCAGGCGCCCCGGAAGCAGTGGAGTGCGACGCCGGCCGTGTTCGTGTGTGGCGCCGACATGCGCTTGTATGGCTGAGGCCGAGGCTGCTCGGTGGGCGGCGCCACCTGGGACAGTGGGGCCGGGGGTTGCGCAAACAATTGCGCGACTTTGGAGTGGGCCGCTGCGGGCGCCATGTCGGCACGTCGGTTGTGAGCCAGTTAGCCTCTGACGACGGGCTTGCCTAATGGGCGCGCGCGGGCACTAATCGCGACGCCCGATGCACTGGCGCGAGTGCGGCGGCGCCCACAGCGTCCAGATCAGCGCCACAGCCACACAACACCAAGACGCTGGTGACGCAAGTCGCGCGCGCAGACGACAATCCTGTCGGACGGGCGCGGGCGCGCCTAATTTGGTTTGATTTGTCTCGCTGCGCGAACATTGGCTCAGCTGATCGGCGCCTCATGCCGCCCGCATGCCATCGTTGCAGTGGTGGCGGTGGTCGCCAATGCGAGCGCGCGGCTAATCTAATCTCAATCCACTAGGCCGGGCGACGCTCGCTCGGCGCGGCTGTTTTGCGCGCACGCCAAGCTCGAGCGGCACACGAAAAGTCAATCTGGCCGCCCACACGAACACGCACACGTGCTGCTGGGCGCCACGGTTTCGCTTATTCAATCACTCGGCGCCCACTGACCGGCTCCCAATCGGCCGGCCGTCCGTCGGTTCGCCCGTCCGACTCACAGGGCGGACAATTGTTGACACTCAAGCACACTGACATGAGGTTATAGGCCGCGCAGGTGAGCCAATCGGCGGCCGATTATAAAGTGGGCGCGCGCGTGCAGAAGAGTTGCCTCTGGACGACATTCTCTTTCGCCGACTGGGGGGCGCCCTTTGGACGTGCGCGCGCACCACAAATGAGAGAAATGCGCGCTCGTGGAGTGGAAATTTTGCAACGTTTGTCTGGGCCCAGATAAGAGCAACGACTCGAGTGGATCGCCGACTCATCGGTGCCACCGCCGTCAGTCTTGGGAACGCCGACCGGCCGCGGGCTCGCTCGTGCGATCGCTCGCTAACGAGTCCCACGAGATCCATTGGCAGTTGTCACTCAGCGTAAGCGCGCGCCCGGCAGCTAATCCCGCCAGAGAGCCAGACAGGTGTGTGGGTGTGGGTGTGCGTGGGCGAGTGGGCGTGTGAGTAAAGGGGGCAATCTTTCTGATTGAGAGCGCACGAGCGGGCGCAGACTCTCGTGGACGCCACTCGTCCACGAGAGTCTGCGCCCGGTCGGCATCTACATAAAGCGCGCCCGCGGGCCTCGAACAAAGTGGCAATCGCAGCCGTTCAGCGGCGTCCAGCCGGCCACTCGAGTCGGTGAGGGTGGGGGGCGAGTGAGCGCCGCTCGTGCGCAATTATTGGAGCTAACAGGCAACCCCAAACCCGGGCCGAGCTCCAAAAGTCGAGCGATCTCAGCGTCTTGTCGGCGACTCGCGCGCAACCTTTGCGCGCGCTCGCCCGCTCGAGAGGCTCACTCGAGCCGCCGCCGCCGCCGCCGCCGCCGACCGAGCTCATCATCTCGCGCGCCTCGAGTTTGGCCTCGTGTCGGCGCGGCCAGGCGGCCACGCGCTCGCGCCGCCCGCACGCGACTAATCTAATTTCAATTGGGCCTCACTCTGCGGGGGCGGGTGCGATTAGCGCGCGTGCCGATCGCGGGGGCGGCCGCGCGGCCAAGAGCGAGGCGCCCGCTCGAGTGCTGCGACCAGAGCCACGCGCGCTCGCTGAAATCCCGAGATCCCGGAAATCGGAATAATGATAATCAGCCGGGGTGCGTGCGTGCGTGCGAGCGAGCGAGCGTGCGAGCGCCATCATCATGCGATCACCGGCGCGGCCGTCATCGTGCGCAGGAGCCGCAGCCTCGGGTCCGCCAGCCGGCCGGCGCGAGCAAATAATAATAATAATAATAGTAATAGTAATAATAATGATAATGTTGGCGAGCGCGCGGGCCCAGAACAAAGCGAATCTGGGCGACGAGTGCGAGTCGCGCGGATCGTGCGAGTCGGACGCCGGCGCGTCGCCTCCTCGCACTCGAGGGAGCGAGCGGCCGCCGGGCCACCGGCGCACACAATATCCGGCGCCCATTGCGTAACCTTGGCGCAAGATTTATTTTGGCGGCCGGCTCGAAGCGAACACCAGCAGTGTGGGCGAGTCGACACGGCCGAGCCGAGCCGCTTGCTTGTTGTTGTTCGCGCGCACGCGTTTGCGTTCCAGCGCGCGCGCTCGACTGGCCAAGAGGATCTCGGTCGGCGTCGGCGTCGGCGTCGTCGGCGTCGTCGCTGGCGAGCCGCAACGGCCGAGCAGTGCGTAAGCAATATCTTATTTATGTCTCGGGCCAAATCGAATTCTCTCCATGTCTGTGTCTATGTGCGCGTGTGTGCGTGAGTTCGCCCGGTGGCGGCCTGGCTTCCGTGGCGAAACCAGAAACGCACGCGCGAATTCATTATCTCGCGGCTCGCATTGTGTACGCGTGCTGATAACTGGCGCCTGTCCGCGCGCACGCTGGAGCCGCCGGCCGCCACTCGCCACTGTTCCCGAGCGTCGCCAGTGCGACACGCACACGGCCGCCGAGGCGCGAATATAAATCAACTATTAGCCCGCTAGTCGAGCGAGACTTCCGGCGCGCGCGCGCGAGAGTGGCCGCTAATAGACGCGCGCAAGATACACGCCCGCCCGGCCGGAGGCGCCCTGAGCTGGCGCGCGTCACGCGCTGGCCACAGACAGGCGCCTCGAGGTCGTGCGGGCGCCCCGATGATGAGTGCGGTCCCACGCTCGGCCCCGCCCACGCGACCGCCACTATGATTGACACTTGGCGAGCGCGCCGCTCGTCACAAGTTCATCCTGGCCAGCCCAATGGGCGCAAGTGGGCGCGAGTCGAGATTGCGGCTCGCGCGGCGGCCGCTCGCAATGCTCCGACTCTGAAAGTCGCTTGCGTAACGAGCAGCCGCACCGCCGCGCTCGGCCACTGCGCGTAGGCGAACAAATTAAATATTTACTGCTCGGCTCGGCTCGGCTCGGCTCGGCTCGGCTCGGCTCGGCTCGGCTCGGCTCGGCTCGGCTCGGCTCGACTCGGCTCGACTCGGCTCGACTCGGCTCGGCTCGGCTCGACTCCGGCTCGGCTCGGCTCGGGCTCGAGCTCGTGCGCAGACCTCGACTCGACTCGGGCCCGGCTGCCACATGATGCGTCGCCCGGGAACGGAAAACGACAGCCCCACGAACGTGGGCGAGCGCGGCTCGAATTGATATCGGGAGGAACTTATGTTGCACTCCTCGCGCCTACTTTCCCGGCCTAGTCCATCGGTTTCCTTGTTCCGTCGCAGTGTTCCCGTGCCTGGCGCGCGGCCCCCTAGATCAGGCGCGCCGGCCAGTGTTTCAAGATCGGGGCGCCAGTTTTCATCAAACACTCGCTGGCTGGCTGGCTGGCTCGCGAGTAGTGGCGTACTCTTGCGCCGCCCATATGGCGCCCAAGCTTTGCCTAGCGTGCGGCGCGCACTGCAAATGTCATCACGTGTCCAAAACGGCGCCGCTCACTTGCGCCTCGAGGGCGAACCCGCGAGCGCGCGCACGTGCGGGCGCTCGCAATTGTGGCCAAAGCCAACGTTATCACCCTGGAGGCGCGCTCGTCTAGTTTCGATGGCTCTCGGGGTGTGCGCGCGTGGCCTTGCCGGCGGCAGGTAGATGAGCGCGGCGCGTGGCGGCGGCGCACGAGCTGCTGGTCGGTCGCACTTTTGATGCGGCGCGCGTCGCCGGGCGCCCGAAATAGCCGAGCTCGCCCGATGGGATTGGGACTGCACGCGCGCAAGGTTGGCTCTGTCGGCGGCTAATGAAAAGTCGGACATAGGCGGCGCCGTCCAAAGCGAATGGTGATGCAGTGTACTCGCCGCGCGATGGAGCAATTTGTGGCGCCGGACAATTGGGTGCGGGCGCGCGCCGCGGTCCCGCAAATTGATAATAATGGATGCGGGGCGCTGTCATCGGCGAGCACCGAGGTCAACTCGGATCGGGCCGCAAATCAGCCGCTCGCGCCGGACGGACCGCCTGAGTCAGCGGATTCTGGCCGCTGCTCGTCCGGCTCGAGCTGGCCACTTCCACGAGCTTCGACAGCCGTACGATCGCGACGATCGTTAGTTTTTGAATCGAGCGACTGAATCAGTCTTGCTCCGCTTTTTTCGTCCCGTGCCGGCCATTGGGCATTAGTAGCCGGCTCGAGCGCGAGGTCAGTGCAGCCGGGCGGCTCCGAGCCGAAGCTCTTCATTAACAAGTGGCGATTTGTCGCGCTGGCCAGTGTGGCGCGACGCATAAATGTGCCTTAAGGTGGGACGACGGCGGCGTTGTCGTGGTGGTGGTGGTTGGTGGTGGTCGTGGTACGTTACAGTTTCGCACGGTTGTTGTTATTGTTGTTGTCGGTGCTCGAGTGTGTGTATGCAAATGTTGGCCAGACAGCACGAAGACCACGACGACGACGACGACGTGGTCGTTTGCGGCGCGACTATTGCGAAACAACATCGACAACTTCTCGCCGCCGCGGGGGCGACAGAATGACACTCGCGAGTGATTAACACGACAAGCGGCCCGGCTAGCGCGCTGGCCAGCGGCGAAACACGAGCCCTGTCTCGCGCGGGCCGCACGCAAGCAGACTCAAGGCGCGCCAGGGGCAAAGCTCTTCAGTCAGCTGCTTACGTCACAATGTCGCATCGATATTGTCGAGCGCGGGGGGGGCGAGTCCTCGCGACCGTCGTGGCGCCTAATTTGTATTCCGTACGACGGGCGGCCTTTTGGTGGTGGTGGCAATTCTGAGCGGGCAGCCGCTTGGTGCACGTGTCGCCCGAGCTGCCGCCTCCGGTCACGATATGAGTTTTGATTTCTTGTCCGGTCCGTGACCACAACAACACTGCGCGCCGCGCCGTGGGTCAGCGCTCGCCCGCATCGCTGGGCGACACCTCGCCGCCCTCGAGCCCAGACCAAATCCCTCTGGGGGGCCGGTTCCAGAATCGATTCGGGCGCTCCGGAAAGTGGCGAGCTGGCGGCCGCCGATCGACTGTTTCGCCGCGTCGACTTGCACTCGATCGTCCGTCAAGACTCACAGTTTCTAGTCCGCGCCCGCATCCTAATCTAATTTGAGTGCGCGTTCCCTAGCACGTCATTTTCTTTCAAAATACTTTGAGTCGCCGCCGGGCCGCGAGCACACTCTCTAATTGGGAAATGTCACACACGACTCGTGAACTGAGCGTGCGCGGGCGCCTAGCGACTCTCGCGTACTCTCGCGCGGGCGCGCTAATATTTCATGAGCGAGAGCGCCTGTCAATTCCAATCAATCGGGGGGGCGGGCGTGTGCGCCCCGCTCGTGTGCGCCACGGCTGTCGCACATACACAGGCAGAGTTTCATCTTGTCCACAAACGCCGAGCGGCTGCTCGAGCGGCCCTCTGAGCTGCATCGTCTCAACCTGGACGTCTTCCACCACTGCGACCGGCGCCACCGTCGCCACTGGCACGACCAATCCATGGCAACCAGCACATCAACGGCGTCGACGTCAACAACGCGACAAAAACGGAGAGCTGATTTGGCTCGCGCTCGCACACGCACACGCTTACGCACACCCCGCGGTCTCCGTTGGTCAAACGGCACTGGTGGGCCGGCGACCTAGCGCGCACAAGGGTCTCTCGTGGGGCCAATCGCAGCGGGTGCTCACATTCCGCTCGCACAACTCGCGCTCGTGAGTGACTGCCAGTGGCCGGCGGCGAGATGCTCGACGGACGGTAGACTGGCGACGGCGAGGCGTGGCCATGAGCTTGGGCCACCAGACGACGCGCAACACGACGGCCACCAGTGTCGCCGAGGCGGGCGGCGCCGGCGACTGGCCGCGGCGTCGACAGTTTACGCGTCGCCACCCGCGCCACCGTCTGGCACACCGCCCACAGCCCACCGATAGCGTGCCGCCCAGGGACCGGTCCGCCGTTCACGGGGGGCCCACGCCCACGGGAGCCCCCAACTCACGCCCACGCGCACTGCCGGCCTACGCCCGCTCCCGTCGTCGACTGTCGTCGTCGCGGCCGCCTCCGTGGTCGTCTGAGCCGCGGCACGCGGCCACGTCGAGCATCTGCCACATCATCGTCAGCAAGTCTCTCCAGTCTGCTCGCTCGCTCAAGCAACACTACTTCCTCGCTCACCTTCATGCGCACTCCCGCCTCCCTCGGCGCCCGCGATACGCCGGAAGTGGCGAGTACGGCGCGGGGCCGTTGCCGGACACGCCAACGCCGCGGCGGTCCGCCGGCGAGGTGGGCCCGGCGGCCGGCTGCACGCACAAATCAGCCCCTCCAGCGGTCGGCCACCACGTGGGCGCGGCAGCCGACGGGCGAGCTGTCGCCGCAGCAAAGCAGCGAACGGGCAGAGGAGCCGGTCCACGACCACGCCCCCGAGGCGCCCGCGACACCGCCTAAGCCGCCAGTGCCTCCGCCGCCGCTCTCGCGACCATGCGTGGAGGCGTGCGCGACCCGCCAGGCGGCGGCCACGGACTCGCGCGCCCTAGCACACGCGGGCCAGCGGCGCCACGCCCTCCAGGAACTGTCCGCTCCGAGCGCGACGCCGCGCGCACACCTGAGGCGTTCACGGCCCGCGATGTCAAACACAAGCGCGGCTCGAGCATCATAGTTGCCCTGCCTCCACGCCCACCTGGGCTGCCTTCGCGCTCGGCCAGAAGTAGCATCGGGACCGCCTGATAAAGGCGGCCGCCGCGCCTGGTGGCGGCGGCCGCGTTCGCGGCCCACAAGGCAGCCGGGTTGGGGGCGGAACCCAGCCGGAGTGGGGGCCGCCGCTCAGGCCGTACGGAGCATGTTTCGAGCCGCCCGTGACGCAGCGCACCTTTGAGCGCTCGAAGCGGCGCCGAGGCGCCATGCTGGCCGACCCCGGGCGCCAGCTGAGCGCCGACACCATTGGCCTTCGCCAGCCTCACCGACGAAGACCTCCAGAACGCGGGGCGTGGCAAGCCGGCGCCCAAGGCTCACGCCGGCGCCGCCCCGCCCAGCTCTCAGTACCGCTCGCTCGTGGCCCTGAGCGGGGGGCCGGCGGGCGTGGGCGTGGCGGCCGCAAAGCCCGGCACCATCGCAGTGCCCGGCGGCTCGGCCACCATGGCCGCCACCTCGGCCGCCGCCTCCGCCTCAGCCCAGGCCCAGTGCGCGCTCGAGGCGCAGCTCTACCAGGCGGCGCGCCAGGCGAGCGCCCGCCTCGACCACCAGGCCACTCTGGGCCACTACACGCCCACCGGAAGTGGTTCCAACTGCGACAGCGCCGACCAGATGTTTGGCGGCGCCCGCGAGGCGACGAGTGGCGCCGCCGGAAGCGGCGTCGTCGGGGACCAGTACGGGCCCGACACGAGCAGCCAGGTGACCAATTTGCCGGGCGCGCTGCCCTGGCAGTGCGACGTCTCCATCCAGTGCGAACTCCTCCAGGCGCCGCCCGCCGTCGAGCCCTACGAGACAACAGGTGATATTCTCAACACCATCGCCCGCCCCTTCCGGGCGCCCCCGTTGGCCGGCCACGCGACCGCCAGCTTCGAGTCGCACTGCCACGCCCACCAACACCACAGCCACGCCCACCACCTGTCGGCCACCCTCAAGCGCGGCCTGTCGGCCATCAGCCAGCACCACCTGTCGCCGGCGGTGGGAGCGGCCGTGAGCCTCAATGTGGTGGGCAGCCTCAAGAAGTCGCTCTCGAACACCTTCGTGGCGGACTTGGCGCCCGTCGGCGGGGTCGTGACGGCCGCGCCCTCGGGCCCGCCAACCGGCGGCGGGCCGGCCGCGTCCTTTCTGCGCTCGCAAGACTCGCTGCCAGCCTACGCGAGTCTGCGGAACGAGTCGGACGACGACGACGACGACCAGGAACGCGGCCACGAAGACCGCGACCAGAATGACGATGACGAGCGCCACAAAGGGCGCCACCGGCGGCGACACGACAGCGCCACAAACTCGGCCAGCCAGGAACATGACGCCAACCGGAAGCAGCGGCCAGGCGCCTCGAGCTCGCTGCAGGAAGTGGACCGGAAGTGGGGCGAGATCGCTGCCAGCGGGCCGGTCAGTCAGCTGCAGGCGGCCGAGTGGGGCGGGAGTGGCGGCGGCGCTGGCGGCGGAGGCGGCGGCGGCCCCACGCCCAGTGCGGGCCTCATCGGACAGCTGGCCTTCAAGTTGACGCGCCAGTCGTCGAAGAAGTTCAGCGCCAGCAAGAAGGGCCTCCAGCGCGCGCTCTCCTTCGACTACCGCGGCTACAAGCGCCTCGAGGCGGCCGCCAGGGGCGCCCGTCCGAAGCCCGCGCCCGCCGCCCACCAGACGAGCGCCGACTCGACGGGCTCGTCCACGGGCTCGGCCGGCTCGCAGCTGGTGGCGGCCGCCCGTCACCGGCCGCACAACAAGTCCACGCTGGGCCTCCAGTCGCCGCGCCCCTATCTGCCCCAGTCCGCCTCGCAGGTCGACTTCCAGGTGCCGCTGCTGCCGTACGAGCGCATGCAGGAGGCCATCGTGTCGCAACGGCGCCTCGAGCCGCCACCCGAGCCAGACGCGCCCACCGAGGGCCGAGGCCACGCCCCGGTCGCGGACGCGCGCGACTCTACGCCACTGCGCAGGCCGGACGCGGACGAGCTCATCTGCGGCTGCGCGCCCGCATCTGCAGCCAGACTCCTCACAACCACAACGACAACAACGACAACAACAACAACAACAACAACAACAACAACAACAACAACAAGTGGCGAGCTAGAGCCCGTGCTCAAGCGGCCTGCGTCCGATCGAGCGGGCGAGCGGTGCCGGAGGCCGGCGCCCAAACTAGTGCTCGATATTCCAGGTGAGTTTCCAGGGAGTTGGCGTGAGTGCGCGCACGCGCCCTCTGAGCTTTTGTTGTGCTGTCGCACTCGCTCTTGAGCTGAGGTCGCCTCCTTCAGCTCGGCCACGGATTTCTGCCGACGTCGTCATCTTTTCGAGCTACCTTTTCGTTCTTTGCGCGCGCTTGCCGGCGCTCGACACAATGGCCCCTTGAGACGAGCGCCAGTTTAGAGCCCTGTCGGCTCGAGATGGAGCCGGGCGATAAAAGGCTTAGCAGTGGTTGTGGTGGTGGTGGTGGTGGTGGTGGTGGTCGCCGTCTGCGAGATTGTGCGCGCCGAACGGGCGCGCCCGGCGTTCGGTGTTGGAATGAAAAATGCAGCGCCAGGAGCTCACCTGGCCGGATGTTTGGGGCGCGCGCGGCTGGCGAGTGCCTTTGTGCTGGCCGCGCGTGTGGGTGCGACTCGCCGCCCAGACGCGTGAGCGAGCGCGAGTGCTCGGGCACCGACAACGGGCGCCAAATTAACCGCTCGCTCCACTCGCTTGGTCGCGTGAAATATGACTCATGTGCGACGGCGACGGCAGCCACGGCTGCGGCCGTGCTCCCGAGCAGCCGCCCGAACTCGCGCGCCAACTCGGCCAAACATCTATTACGCAACGACCGGCCGCTTTAAAGTCACCTGGCCGCGCCTATGAAGTTCGCGCACCGGTCGACCTTTGCGAGCGCCCAGCTCGGCGCTCGAGTTTCATGCGCGTGAGTTTAATGCAAAACGGGCGCTCGAGCTGCCCGAGAGCGGTGCAAAAATGACGACAACTCGGAGCAATTTTTCAGGGGCCCGCGCGCGCGTTCCAGTGACAAAATTGAAACTACTCCCTTGAGCTGAGCCGCGCGGCCTGAGAGACTCGGCTCCACTGGTCGTCGAGAGAGCGCGCCCGAGTGGGTCGCCACCGAAAGCGCTCGTCGACACGAAAAAGTTCAATAAACAAGACAATGGCGTCGCCAGCAATTCAATTTGGAATTGCTCTCCGCGCCACAGTCGCCCGTTTCCAGGCGCCCGTGGGCGCATGCAGACACTGATGCAGATGGCGCCCAGAGCGCGGGCCGAGCGCACGCGACCGGCGCCCATCTGCGGCCCGCAGAAAGCGGCGCCTTGGCCGCGCGACAATCAATTGGCGCCGGCGAGTCAGCCCCGCTGACTCGCCAGCGCGGCTCTACTGATGGCCTTGAGCTTATGCAGACCTCGACTCGGCTCGATTGAACTCCAGTCGGGTTCGGGTTCCGTCCGGTCTGCCGGACACTGGGCGTGGCCGGCCGCAGCGCGCCCGCTCGATCATTTGTCCTCGAGCGTGCCCGCTCTGGCAGCTGCGTGCCGGCGACACGAGTCGTCAGACAGTTACGTAATGAGCGCCATTATGCAAGGGGTCGCGATGCGGGCGACGCGCAGCCCGCGCACAGGCCGGCCGACTAGGCCGCAGACGCCGACGGCAGACCAGTATCACACCGTCGGCGGCCCACTTTAAAGTGGCGCTCGAGCCGCTAATTGAAAGTGCCAGCGGTGGCGAGTCGGGCTCACAAGTCAGCCGGCGGCGAGGGCGCGCCTGCTCTGCCACCGTCAAACGAGTTACATTTTATTAGTCGCGACGCGCATGCGATTGGCGGCGCGGCTGCCGCGCGCAGTGCCACGCACACAACGAACTGGCGAGCCCGTTTTGCATAAAAATGCAGGCGCCACTTTGACCCTCGCCGGCTGTGGCCCCCGCACGGGCGCCCGCCGCCCCCAACTTGCGCGCTCCTCAGTTGCCGCCGCCGCCGCCGCCGCCGCCGCAGCGCTCGTCACTAATTAGCCGCACACAATAGCGCACGCCGGAAGTTGCAATACTCATCCGGCGGTTTTGTTTCGGTGGGCGCGAGTAGAGTGCGGACACGCTCTTTGGCGAGGTAGTGGCGAACAATCGACATGATGATCAGCTCGAGTGGCGGCCAGGGCGGCCATCTCGTTAGCGATGGCGTGCGTGTGCGTTCGAGCGAGGGCGCTGGTGCGGGGCCGATTTGCCAGATTAGAGCGTGCGTTCGAGTGCGCGGGCGCCGACCGAGTGGATATTGTTTACCTGGGCGCGTTGTCGCGTGTCACACAATGCGGGCGCCTCATTGTGTCGCACGCCGGCCGCCCTTTTGTGCGCGCGGCCTCCGAGTGGGCGCACCTGTGGGCGGCTCTCTGCGAGTGACCGCGGCGGCGGCCCAAAAATTATAATCGGCCCGCACGCCGGAAGCTGCGAGCACTTTGGCCGGGCGAATCAATTTGGTTGCTAATTCGGCGCACGCGAACGTCGTCGGCGCCCCTGAGAGGGGGCGCCTCTTCAGTCGATCGAAGTGCAGGTGAAGAGGGAACTGGGCCGCCGCCGCCGCCGCCGCCGCCGCCGCCGCCTCTGCAATTCAAATTACGGCTCTCGAGGTGCGCGCGAGTCGCACGCACAATGGACTCTCGGCAGCGCCGTTGTCGCCCCCAGCCAATAGTAATGGGCTTTCGAGGCGGGCGAGCGCATTCTGTGACTCACAGGCGCCCAAAATCACTATCGCTCGGCGAGCCCTCGCGCTCACCTGTCCGCCGGCGGCGGCCGCGGCGTCGCCTCAAAGAGAAGGTTGACGCAGAGTGGCAATTGTGCGCCACTGCGAGGTAATTATGTGCGCGCTCTGCCTGGGCGTGGCGCGGGCGCCTCACACTGGCTCTCCAAGCGCTTTGAAGTCTTGAGTCCCAGCCCGTCGAGGCGGCGACGGATTTGATTTACGCCTATGCAGGCGCGCGCCCACTTCCGGTGCGGCGTTAGGCCGCCCCGAGGTAGCACGGGCGCGCTCATTTGCACGTGCCGCCGAGCGAGCGCCGCGGGGCTCAGAAACGCTAACCGCAAATCATTCGCTCCCTCGCACGTCAATTACAGCGACATCAAGACAAAGGGGCGCGGGTAATGAGGCGCTCGAAGGCCAGGCAGCCGACCTGCAGCAGCAGCAGCAGCAGCACCTCGCAGGAAGCCGTCAGTGGCGCCCTCGCGGCGGCCACGACGACTACGCTGGTCATGAAGATGACGACGCCGAGCGCGGCGACCAGACTGAGCAGGAGCACTACGAGCGCGAGCTCGACGAGCCGACAGGCGCCCAGCGCGGCCACACTAATGAGCTGCCGGCGGTGGCCATGGGCGGCGACTCGCGCGCCAACTCTGTGATGAGGTGCCTGCCCTCGCCCAATGTGATCATCGAGTCGGAGTTCGCCGACGACGAGCCGGCCAACGAGCACGCGGCCTGCCCTCTGCTGACCGACGGCGCCGGCCTCATGTCCCAGTCGCCCTCGTTTTGCATCGACCCCGGCGGCAAGTCGGCTTCGCTCCGGGTTCATGGCCACCCCCAGGCCGGCGGCGCCGCCGACGGCTCACTGTCGCCGGGCGTCGGCGCCGGCGGAAAGTGGGCCGAGTCGAGCGGCGGCGGCGGAGCGGGCGAGCCGACGGGCCAGTCGGCGAATCTGTTGACAGCCAGCGACGTCTTCAACAAGTCGAAGAACTTCATCAAGCGGCCCTCCACCATGATGAGCGCCGGCGACGACGGCGAGGACGTCGTCAATCAGGTCGTCCAGGCGCTCGAGTCCAAGGCGGCCCAGATTCGCCAACAACAACAACAGCAGCAGCAGCTGAATGCCACTTCCGGCCAGCAGGCGCAGCTAGCCACGAGCGCGAGGTCGCGCTCGCCGAACCGGCGCCAGGCGGTAGTTGCCGCACAAGTTGGCCCAGGACGCGTTGCACCAGCTCCGATAGCGAGTCGCGCGAGCCATGCGAGACGGGCAAGTGTCGAGCTGGCGGCGACGGACGACGAGGGACGCGGGGGGTAGTGTACTGCGACGGACCAGCGCCGACGCGAACAGCGCCCGTCTGCGGGCCGCCAGCCGCGATGAGGGCTCGCTAGCGCGGGCCGTGCACGGCGGCCCGCCGAGTCAGGAGCTCGCCGACCGGCACCGGCTGGCCACTTCCAGGCGGCGCCGGCGCCGCTCGGAGGGCCGGCCCCGAGCGGACGACGAGTTCGGCGCCGACGAGGAGGCGGCACTGAGCACCATTCGCCGCAAGCGCTCCGGCGGCGGCATCGAGAAGACCGCCCCCGCGCTGCCCACCTTCCACATCGAGTCGGGCGAGACCGAGCCGGCCACGCCTCCTGGCGGCGCCAACCGGCGACCCGACTCGCAGGCGACCAACGCCGACTCAATGGTGTCGAGCGGCAGCTCGACCGCCCTGTCGGCGCTGGCCAGCGGCCGACTCACGGCCGACTCGCCGACGGTGGGCGGTCGCAGTGGCGCCGCCTCGCCCACCTCCCTGGGCGGCCTGAGTGTGCCCTTCGGGAGTGGGAGCGGGCCCGGCGCGGCGGGCTCGAGTCGGAGGCGCTCCTCGATTGCGGTGATCCCGCAGATGCAAATCTGTCCCGGCGACCTGCTCGTCTACAGTAAGCAGCTGATCGAGCGGATGAACCAGTCGGACGAGAACGAGCCGCCCCAGTTCCTGACGATCGACGACAAGAAAGGCAAGAACATCTGGTCATCGTTCAAGCTGGTGAGTGTCACTGTACGACGATCATGTCGAACACATCGAAACTCCCTCCACCGTACTAACAATCGATCCCGACCAGTGTGCCCAATTCGACAATCGCACGTTGCGCGCCCGCAATGAGCTCCTGTGCAGCCTCGAGGACGTGCTCGCCTCGCTGCAGCCCTCGACCTTCGTCGACGAGCAGCTGTCGCACTACAAGGTGAGTAGGTGGCACGATAGACTCGTACACCTATCGTCACCATATGAGTGCTCCAACCTCTGACCGGCCTCTTTCTCCACTCGTTCTGCAGGGCATGCTCTGGAACGAGTTTCTGTACGAAACCGAGAGCCATCGGTCGGCTTCGTCGGACGGCGACCCCGAGACTGGGCCCAACACGGACGAGGAGAACGGGACCAGAATGGCGCCGGCCAAGCGGTCGTACGGCGACGACCTGGCCGACATGCACATCGGGCCGCCCGCGACCGTTTCCGGCGCCCCTCCTCCGCCCACCTCTGGCGACGCTGCCAGCGGGCAGCAGCTCCAACAAGAGCCCGAGCAGTCCGGACAGCCGCGTGGCCACGAGCCCACGCCCTCCACGGCGGCGGTCGCTATTCGCGAGAGCCTCAAGTTCACCATATCCACGGGCAGCCACGCCTCCCCAGCAAAAACGGGCGCTGGAATACCGGCGGCGCCGACGGGATCTCCCGCTCGCGCCAATCCGTCGAGGTTCCGCGAGAAGCCGAAGCTGCGCCGAGGCCAGACGGTGGACTCAGTGTTTCGCATTCCACTGATCCCGTCGTCGCCCCTGAAACACGCCCAGCTGCACCAGCAGACGCCCACCGCGCACCTGGAAGACCACGACCTCAACACCATCGAGGACGACGAGCGCTCCTCGCTGAGCAGCGCAACAGGTGGGACCGAGTGCGCCACTTCCGGCGGACCAGTGCGCCGGAAGCGCTCGTCGTCTACGCGCTCGCGCAATGGCTCGCGCGTGCACCTCGGCGAGCGACAGCAGCAGCAGCAGCACAATCAGCAGCATCAGCACCAGAAAGACCAGTTGCCTGAGTCGAACGGCCACTGCCTGGCGGGCGCCAGGTCGCAGGACAGCAGCTTCGAGACGGACGACGCGAGCGACTTGATTCAGGCGGGCGGGGCCGGCGGCCTAGGTGGGCGAGGCCGCGGGCATCAGCAGCACCAGCAGCAGAGCCACTTGATGCGCCAGTCGTCGTTGTCGACCTTGTCGTCCACGATCACGCGCACCGAACAGAAGCGCCAGCGAGCGCTGTGGGACTTGTTCCAGTCCGAGTGCGCCTTCTTCTTCGACCACCTGATGACGCTCAAGAATGTCTATATGGAGCCGCTCAAGAAGATCCAGGTCGAGGGTTTCGCCATGTTCGCCGACCCGGACGTGCTGTTCGGCAACCTGGACGAGCTTTGTTGCGGCGTCTACGACTTCTGCAAGGAGTTCCTCTACATCATCATGCGCACCCTCAAGACGCGCCCCGAGGAGCTGAACGCCACCGATGTGCTCATAAAGCTCTACAAGAAGAACCCCAAGATCGACCACCTGCGTGCGGTCTATCACAGGTACACATTGAACTACATCAACGCGCTCACCTATCTCGAGAGCCTCAGGCGCCAGGTGGAGTTTGTGGAGTTCGAGAAGTGGTCGTCGCGGGACGTGCGCTGCAAGAAGCTCCAGCTCACCGACTTGCTCGTGGCGCCCGTGCAGCACATCATGCGGGTGCCCATCATACTCAAGGACATAGAGGCGCACACGGAGAACCCGCGCGACCGCGACGAGATCAGGGCCATACTGGCGGTGGAGGAGGCGTCCCTGCGCGAGCTGGACGACAAAATGCGCTGGCTGAAGAACTTTGAGCGCCTGTTGGAGATCCAGAAGAACATCAGCTGGCCGTCGGTGCTGGACATGGAGGCGAAACTCTACGTGCCCGAGTTCCTCAAGGAGGTGCTCTCGAAGCAGCCCTGCGAGAAGCTCATCGTGAGCCCGCGCCGCCAGATCGTGCACGAGGGCACGCTGAGCAACCTGGACCAGAGCGGCAAGCCTAGCGACATGCACGTCATCCTCTTTGACGACATGCTCCTAATGACGCGCCGCAAGAAGGCGCTCACCAAGAAGGCCAGCACCGTCTGCAAGACCAACTCGGCCGGCCACCACGCCGCCAGCGCGGGCTCGGGCTCGTCGGGCGCCACGAGTTGTGGCGTGGGCGGGGGCGTGGTGTCGGGCGCGGGCGGCGGCTCGATGCTGCGCGACGACGGCTCCTTCAAGTACGTGGTCTACAAGCAGCCGCTGTCGCTTGACCGCTTCTACGTGCACGACGTGCAGCAGGTCGAGTCCCAGTCGACCGGCTTCAAGTGCCTCTTCCTCTTGATCGTCATGAACCGCTTCCAGCAGATCACGGGCGTGCACTCGTTCGCGGCGCCCAACGACGACATCAAGCAGACCTGGCTGTTCAAGATCAAGAAGACGGCCGAGCGCTGGAAGCGCAACTACTCAAGCGAACAAAACGCCAAACAGCAGCAGCACCAACAACAGCAGCAGCAACAACAACAGCAACAACAACAACAACAACAACAACAGCAAATGTCGGCCAGCAAGTCGATGCCCATGGACTCCATCAACAATAAGGCCACCAAGTCGACCATTCGACAGCAGCACACGGCCTCGACCACGCCCCAGAACCAGCCCCATCCTCAGCAGCGGAGTGCCAGAAACACTGCAGCCGAGTCGTCGGCCTCCGTCCAGTCTCAGTCGAGACACCACTGTGACCAGCAAGAGCAGCACCAAAAGGCAAATGGGCCGCCACGTTCCTTCGCTCAAGCGACCACCACAACGGCGCCGGCCGTCACACTGCAGCAGCCTCTTCAGCCCATCGAGTTCGTGATCACCAGCGCCAGCGAGTCGTCGGCCTACACCAGCGCCGGAAGTCCGGCTCCCGATGTCGCGCACAGATACCATCGAGCCAATCAGTAAAAGGCGAGAGCCATCAAAAGTGACAATCTTCCTGTCTTCTCTCTTTCTCTCTCTCTCTCTCTCTCTCTCTTTCTATTTTTCTCGCTCAAATATTCATCGACACTCGTCCACGACCTCGCGAGGCTTCTGCGCGCGGATGACGCAAATGGCGCAGCGGCCTGACTGGAGTGCCTGTCTATAAATACACTCTTTGAAACTGAATGCCTACACCCGTTGGTCACCGGCGATTTGTTTTGTTCATGCAACCAAACTCGAGGCCCAGGCCTGTGGTCATGTGTCAGCGAGTTAGTGCCGCAGGTTAGCTTCTGCATTCGTATGGCTGCGGACACTTCGGGTGGGACGAGTGCCATTGAAAAGGTGAAAAGGGGCGGGAGTGCGTGCGCGGCTGCCACAGGTACAGTGAGCACAAACCAGTGAGGCAGAGAGCGCAGGAGTGCCAGCGGAAGAGTGCGGCCAATGGTTGAATATTTCACCTTGAGTGAAAATTCAATCTGTGCCTCAGCTAATTTGTGACACTCACATCCACACATATATATAAACCCACACACACACGAACAGCTCTCCGCCACTCGACCTGAGGGTAGGTTCACAAGTTAGCACCCGCACGCAGACACAATGACTCCTTCGGTCGAGCCCCCCCGCTCGCTGTCGAGACTGCTGCTCCCGCTGGTGGTGGTGGCGTCGTTGTTGTCGACCCTGGGCCAGCTGTGGCCCGAATCGCCGTCATCTCTGTTGGTTGGCGCAGTGATGACGCCCACACTTGAGAGGGCAGAGCGGAAGCGCGCCATCGACGAGTTGGGCTCCATGTGCAAACGAGTGGCGAGCTTCAGAAAGATCTCCCAGTTCGAGGAGCTCGCGGCTCAGCTCAGGCGGGTCATAGCTCAAGAGCCGCTCGAGCCGAGCTCTTCCTACTTCCGGATTAGCTTCCAGCAGAGCGCTCATGCGCCCTGCATGGCACAGGCCGAGGCGATTGTCGATCTGGCCGCGATTGTGAGCGAGAAGGAGAACGTCTGCACAAGCGCGCACCTGCACAAGCTGGAGAACTATTACGACCAGTATCTGGCCCCCAGAAGCGAGCCGAGCTCGAGCTCTAGTAGGCTCACCAGCTTGATCGTCACCTCTTCTAGCGGCAACCCTCTGACCGGCAAGTTCTTCAAGTTGTACTCAAACCAGGTGTCCTTCCTGTGCAAGTCGAATCTGTTGCACTCGTTGCGCACTGTTGAGAGCGAAAAGCTCGTCGACTCGGCCGACTACGAGCGCGCCTTGCCCTGGCTAAGCTACGCAAACTCAAAGGTCTGCAAGCGCATTGAAAATTACGACACCCTCAAGACGTCGGGCGCCACGCAACAAGTGCTCGACAAGATTGGTGCCCACATCACCGCCGACCAGCGACGCCACTGCAATGCCAGCAAAGCACTCACGGCCATCTCCACCATCTACGAGCTACTCGAGGCTTTCGAAAGAGACGACCAGGGCCCGGTGGACTCCGATGGCAGTATGACTGTACCGCGCATCAATCGTGGTGACAATGACGAGGATGACGACGACGATGACGACGAAGGCGCCGATATTGAACAAGTTGACAAGGAAAACAATGACCTGAAAAATGAATTTGTGCACAATTTCGAGGAGGAAAATCGAATCATCGGCGGCGCCAATCTGAAGGCCGACAAGTCTACTGAAGCCAAGGGCGGCCTCTTTCTGGTTGTGCCAGATAATCAAGTTGACATTGTAAAGAACATGATCAACGCTTGTTCCAAGCTAGAGCCGATCTACGAACAAACTGTGATGCCAATAGTACGGCTCGCTCGGCTTGGCTTCAATCCAGCCTTTGACAATTTCGACAAAGTTTGCTCGGAAGAGAAGCTAATCCAGAAGTGGTTTGGCATCACTCTAGTCTGCAACTCATTGCTTAGCTCTCACCTCGCAGACTCTGACAAGTATCCCGAGCTACAGGAGGAGCTCAAAACGGACAAGAACTGCCTTGTAGTGGTGGACGAGGAGCCTGCGGACAATCAGGAGAAAACTGAAGACACCAAAACTTTGACAGGCGATCTCGATGCGGTGCTCCGAGTGCTCAAGAACCCGATTGAGGATGAGTTGTGGGTTTACAAATACGGCACGACTAAGCTTCAGCGCATCAAAGATGGCTTTCTCAAAAAGGTGTTCAAAGTGTTCAAGGTTGAGGACATCGACGATCATATAGTCTTCAGAAAACGAGTTGAGGGAACGAGTCATTGGGTTGTCCGCGTGGTCATTGTAACCGTGTCTTTGATAGCTCTAAACTAGCGTCAACTCAGGCGAAGTGCAGGCTTGGCCAATCGCGGGCAAAGCATGTAGTCCCCAGCGCAAAAACGTTTTATGGAACCGTGTCGAACTCAAAACTGCACCCACCTCACCATCACAAGTCGTCCGAGCTACTTTTGGGAATGCAAGATAGTTGATTCAAAACCTCAGCTAGAGATTTATCATTGATGCACGCAAACAAAGGCTCGTCAGGTGAGAAACTCCTGCTGCTCACTAGTAGCACATTCAACAGTATCAATAGTTAGTTTCCCCTAGACTTGCCACCTCAGACAACGCTTATAAGGGGTGAATATTTGATCTAATAGTTTATCTTTTCGTTTGTTTGTTTGCTTGTGGCTTCCTCAGATCTTGTCCAAAGTGGTGGATGAAAAGAAGGGTTTCAGACTAGGTTTTGGTGTTGATGATTCACTGATATCGTCCCAGTCCTCAAGGTCTGATCCAGATTCCTCTTCAACATCGTCAATCTCTTCTTCCAACAACTCTTCGATTGCTCGAGACCCTCGGCCGGCGGCTGCTTTCATGAGCTCTCTTTCAAGGGCTTCTCTATACTGTTCCTCACTATCAAAATCACTGCCATCTGTGCGAAACTTTCTCAACAAAGCAATAATCTTTTGTTTGAAATTTTTCTGGTGGAAGGGGTGATTGTTGGAGTGAGGGCCTTCTGTGTTAGCGGAGTTACCACCACTTGCACCAACGCTACCACCACCGCCGCCGCTACCTCCGCCTTTCGTTCCGCTTGGACCGCTTCCGACAACATTTGACGCGCCAGACGGGCCCTTTTCATTGTGTAATGAGGTGGGTGATAAATTTGCGCTTATATTTATATCAAGATTATTGTTATTGTTAATATTACTGCCAGCTGTCGCTGGCGATGAAGTAGATTGGTTACTTAAGTGAGCATTAGGTGATTCAGTTGAGGAGGAAGAGTTAGGTTGATTATGTAGCTCTCTGTGTTGATGATGGTGTAAATGTGATAGTCGGTGTTGGTGTTGTTGTGGTGGATTTGTTTGTTGAGAGTAACCTTCTCCGGCTTGTTGTGGATTCTGTTCTTGTTGTTGCTGTTGCTGCTGTAGTCTCTTCTCCAATCTTGACCTAGCCGCTTTGGAAGCTTGCCGTCTAATTTGGGCACGTAAATGGGACAATCTCTTTCTTGTTGTTGTGGGCAGCATGATGTTGATGGTACTTTTGTTTCTGGTGCTCGTTCAGGATGGGGGATGATGGCGATGGTCGCAATGAAGGGTGTAATAGTGATGTTGACGGTGATGAAGGTGGTGGTGGTGGTGAGAAATAATATTAGTTTGGAGCAATTGTGGGGTGCGAACATGGGTAGTGAATAATGCGAATAGGAATCACCTCCCCGTCTGTGTATCTTAAAGTCTGTGTGTGTGTGTGTGCGTGTGTGTGTCTGTTTCATTCTGCGTTGCAAGCGCCTTCAGTTTAGCGCTAAAATCGATGGTGAACGACCACGAAGACAACAACAGCAGCAGCGGACCAGCAGCGACAGCGACGGGCGCAGCAGCAAGAGGAGCGGCAGGAGCGCGGCACCAATGGCAGGACAGCAACGCAGCAAAAAACAAGCCTCAATGAGGCGGCTATTTATTGCAATCGAACATGCGCTGTATGTTCCCATGCCGTGCTAGGATGGCCGAGCGGTCTAAGGCGCCAGACTCAAGATCTGGTGGGGGTTTCTCCGCGTGGGTTCGAATCCCACTTCTAGCAGAGCCATTTTTTCGCGCACGCGAAGCGACTCTTTTGGCCAGCATGCGCTTTTCCTTTCGTTAATATGTTCACTCGCCTGGATCGCTCGCTCTAGTTGCCTGCAGCTCGCTCGTTCGATGGTCCAGGAGTGCCTCTTGCTTGCTGCATTTTCCCTCGCTCCATTGGCTCGTTCATTTTCCTATCCGTTGTGGAATAGAACATCCCCAGCAACACCACGACACACGCCACAATACTGGGCTGAGATTTTTCAATATCTTCTACAGATATCGGACTAGATCATATTTTCATCCAAAATCTCACAATATTAACTTATCGTAAAATGGCCACCAATGAGCAACTACAACAGCAAGTTCAAACTGATGATCCAAAACTTGTCGCCGACAATGACTCATCTCCAGATAACAATTTAACAACAGACGCAACCAACACAACAAACGAAGAACACACCACCACAACAATCCTCAATAACAATACCCACGATGAAATGTCTTTGAATGAGGTACAAATCAAGGTTGGTCAAGAAGAGATTGATGAGTATCGAGAACTGGACAGGGATAGCTCAGATGGCGACAGCAGTGCTGGGGAAGAAAACAATCGTGCCGATGATTCCAGTGAGGGAAACCAAGAGGAAGATCGCGACTCCCGTACAAAGAGAGACAACGATCGCCGAGCTACGGAATCACATCATGACTCGCACTCCAATGATGCGAACGCTATATTAGAATCCCGCAGAACAGATACTCTCTCAAGAAGAGATGACAGAGACAAAAGTCATGATAGACGGAAAGATCAACATCATCAGCAACAACATTCGCGCAAGCGACCTCATAGCCAAGATCATCGTGACAATAAGCGGTCAAAAGATCACACGAGAGATTCTAAAAAATCACACGAGTTATCGTCAACATCCCCAACCAAGCAACACCGATCATCATCGACCAACCGAAACGGGACAAACTCGTCATCCCGTGACCGCGATGAGAAGAACAATCCACAATCAAAGTCTGGTGATCATCAAAGCTCCAATGAAAAGACCGAATCAAGAAGTAAATCTACTAGCAGCAATAACGCGAAAAATCCTGCCTCCTTGTCGTCACGTTCTCACGACAAAGATCCTCCAAAAGAATCCAAAAACTTGAGTGGTAACAACTCTGCCTCGAAAGGTGACACTAAGTCTGACAGAGATCACAAGCTAGCAGCCCAAAAAGAGAAATCTAAGGATGCTAAAGATAATCTAGTTGAAGGTGATAAGAAGGCCAAATCGACGAGCATGTCATCAGGCAAAGAAAAATCGAGGAGCAGCCAGGAGAGGATAAAAAGTCAAGAGAAGGATCGTGGTAAAATTGATCGTGACGTTGAAGGTAAGGAACGCGAGAAGCCCAAGGAGAGGGAGAGAGAAAAAGACCGAGAGAAGGATCGGGAGAAGGATCGGGAGAAGGATCGAGAGAAGGATCGAGAGAGGGAAAAAAGTGGCAAGAGTGACCGAGACAAAGAGAAGGTTAAAGTTGAAAAATCTGATAGGCAAAAGTCAGAAAAAGATACCACTAAAGACAAGGATACGATTGATGGTCGCGACAAGTCTGATCGACGAAAAGAACGAGAATCATCAACATCTAGCAGGAATCGCCAAGATGACAAGGGTAAAGAACGTTCCAGGAATGACAAGTCTCAACAGCGCCTTAGTGGAGCTACGAGAGTCGGCGGCCCCGGCAGGTTCAATGCGGCTAGTGACCGCCCACCTTACGGTGAATCAATTCACAAAAAACGTATCGAAATGGTGAACAGGGATCGAATCAGATTGCCGGATCGTTATGGTAGTGGACTAGGCCCAATTAGAGACGGTCCATCACACGTTGATGAGGTACTACGTCGTCAGGAAAATGAGCTTCTTGCACGTGAGAAAATCAAGCTCCGTATTGAAAGAGAAAACTTCGAACGCGAAAAGGCTCAATTCTTGAGGGCAGAGCGAGAGAGGGTAGCAGCTGAGAGAGAACGTTTAGCGAAAGAACGCGAAGAACTCAGAAAGCGGCAGCAAACAAATCAATATGGTATACCCAAGAAGATTGACGATCCGCATCGTATGCTGCCCTCAAACTTGACCACCATAAGGTCTGATCGCGACCGTGACTCACGGGATGTGGACGCCGGCTATAATCATGGTGGATATAACCAGCATAACAGGTACACCAACCAAAGTGATCCTATCGACTACGGCACGTCCAGGTATAGGAACAGGAGGTTTTAATGTAAATTGAGAGTCCAGGAGTTATCCAAGTGGCATGATTATATGTTCTTTAGCCTCTTTTGCGGTAGATCTCATTAAACAAACAGCACCCACAGCACTATAATACGACCCTTGGCAACCGAGAAAAGCGCTAACAGACATGACAAATGAAACTCACAAAGAAGAGAAGTCAAACTGGTGATAATCTGCATCCGCAAATTAGCCTTGCGAAAGTTCGCGACGTCAGTCCAGACAGATCGATTGGATTGTGATGATATTTAAATTACCACAGCATCTCAGAGAAGTTAGGCTGGCAAGCTCACATGTTTTGAGCTCAGCCAACTTCTTCACTAGGTTTATGCACTAACGCCTATAACGATCTCGCTTGAATTGGAACCACAATTGAAGCATGTTGTTTACAAATTGGCACCTGTAGCCACTCTTATGAGAATTATTCCACTCCCTATTGACTATTTTGAATGCTATGTCCTCATATGGAGGCCCAGCAGTGAATCTTATGATGCTGAAATCTTGATCGCCTTTGCACCGCGTAAGGGTGAATTTTGGTGTCTTGGTCTTGTCAATGAGATCCGGATAGAATATGTTAAATTTGTATCCTTGGACAGATTTAGGAGGCGGGTTGTCTATATCGTAATGTGTTTGGTTGTATTTGTTCCACTCGAAGCCGGTGTGGACCTTGTTGAAATAGCGTGGTTTTCTTGGTTGATACTTGTCCGCCCAGATATATGTCTGAGGCCGATTGTCTAGTCCTCTGACAGGTTCTTCACGATTGAATGTACTGTGGATTCCTAAAAGAGCGTCTTCCTGACTATCCATACCCTTGGATGCAGTGAACATAAACTCACGCTCCTCCTTAGTCATGGTCGCTAATTTCGCTTCATCCAGACTTGAGGCTTGGGATACGCCATGGCGATGACGTGTTAGGGTTTCAATATCTCTGTCGAATCCAACACAGACGACACCTGAATCGAGCTCGTCTTTGCGTAACATCTTAGGTGAGTATCCACCTTCTTTGTAGTCAGCTACACATTTTCCTCGTATTTCATCGTATCTATTTGAGAGGCCTGATTGTTCTTCTTTCGAAACATCTTCTTCTGCCGATGATTCATTGTTACCCGATTCAGGATTGCTTTCGGCCTGAGTGGCAACGTCCTTAGATTCATCTTTTGAGTCATCTATCTCGACTTTCATTTTAGGCAGCTCGAGAATCTTATCTTTCTGCCTTCTCAGATTGTTCTTGTGATTTGTTGATAGCCTCATTTTAGCACGATGTCCTTTGAGCCTCAAGATCGCGCTCTTGTAGAACGATATGTCGATGGCTGGATTGTCATCATGTAGTGTCTCTTCTAATTCGTGTTCAAGTTCGTTCAGTTCTGATAGAGACTTCCCTTGGAATAGAGACATTATTTCTTGTAGAACAGCTGGGTTTATATCACTTGCTTGATCTTTGACTGCTCTCAATTTAAACATCTCATTTCTGGTAATGTCCATCAAATCTTGCCAATATTGTCGGTTCTGATCACAGTCAGCGTTCATGTAAACTTCTATATCGGGTTCGAGACTTTCCAAGTCTGACAGCTGGAGTCCATTGAACCAGTCGCATGGATCTAGAAGTTCCACAGGGGAATCGCTCAAATCGATATTCTCTTCTTGGACATATTCCTTGTGTTTGTATCTGTCGTCAACTTTGAAGCCGAATACATCGATGTAATGGGCGAAAAGATCTATAGGTTTCGCTCGTCCATCTCTGATCCTGATTTTGCTTCGTTGACGCTGTTGTCGTAGAATAAAATTATCCTCTTGCTGTTCCCAATGCTCATGTTGCTCCGCTTCTTTCTGGCGTTGTATGAACTCACTATCGGAAATACGCTGTAATAGCTCAAGATCTCTGAGTCGACGACGTTCTTTTATTTTCTCCAACTCCACTTTGTTTTCTTCAGCTCTACGCCTGCACTCCTCTTCTATCTTTTTATCATCAATCTTAATACCGAGCTCTTCGTACTTTTTGCGCCATATGAATGGCTTAGTCATGTTTTCAAGATTCATCTTGCAGTTTAAATCTATTCAATTGAGAGAATAACGGAATGAGTCAGTTTGAAGGAGATAGATTAGAATTCGTGAGGGTCTTGAAATGTGAGGAAAGTGAGAACGGCAGCTTGTGATGAGGACCACTTGAGCTCTCTGCGTTGGGATGAGGAGTTCTAGCTGAAGATGAGCGCGCGCGCGCAGTCAGTATGCCACACTATCTAATTAAACGAGCGTTCTTTAATCGATCAGCAGGAAGTTTGAAGTTCAATCAGAAGGGAATCATTGACGATATGTTCGTAATGGTTCCACCAACGAACTTGCCCAGACTCCGCATATTCGGCATGGACGGCATTTTCAGCCCCATGGGTGCCAGGAGCGTGGACACTGTAAGTCCGCTCTTGCCCTCCGACCGAGATCTACCTAATCCGAAGAGGGTCTCGAATATTGCTCTCGTCGTTGAAAAAACCCCCGTCGAACTGCTAGTACCAGGTTGAGAGCTAGACAAGGGCCTGGTAGACGGACCACTAGGACTCGCATCCGGAGTGGCCAAGCGGCTACCTGCACCAGGTGTGGTCTGTTGCATAGCACCCAGGAATGAGTTTATGGTGGAGATCGGGACCTGACCTGTGATGACCATCTGGATGATCTGTGGGGGTACCTGGCCACTAAGAGCTAGCTCAATAATTTGCGGAGGAACTCGGCCACTCAAGCCCATCTGTATGAGTTCATTAGGAATCTGACCTGAGGCGTAGGCTGTCAGGACCTGATTGATGACCGATTGAGCTGGATTTGAACCTTGTGCAGATGTCGGTACTTGTTGGGTTGGTTGTGCGGGCGGCGGCTGAGGTGAGGGCAAGACTGGCGCGCTTATTGGACCTTGAGGGAGAACTGTTGCAGGTGGGCTTGCCGCTTGAGCCGGGATTGGATTTGCAACCAGTTGATCAACGACACCAGTGGGTGGCGGCACCGCTGCAGTGGTTGGAGGTGAAATCTTGCTGAACAAACTTGCTAGCCCGCTTAGACCACTTCCTCCGTTGCTCGATAAGCTCGACAATACTCCAGGGAGCATCGACATCAGACCGCTCAGAGATCCGGCACTCGGTGCGGGAGGCGAAACCGCATTTGGTGACAACTTGGAGCCTGGCGCTGCTTGAGCACCCCCGGATTGGGCCGGTTGCGGATCCACTTGGCGCAGTCCGCGTCTCATGGGTTCAGCACTGCTGCCAGGTGCCGAGTTTTCTGGCGCTACTGGGTCGATATCTGCATTGGGCCCCAAGTCGGACTGCAGACCTCCGGCTGAGCCCGACTGGCCACTCAAGCCGGCAATCTTCTGGTTGGCTGGCGCCGAGGGCGCCAAGAAGTTGGTCATCAGACTCATAATTTGTGGATTGGAGGCCAAACTGGCCAGGGCATTGATATCGAATGGTGGGGGTGCTGGCTCATCGGCGTGCGTGCCCATAGCCATAAAGACGATGATGTAACAGATGGGCAATATCAGTAGAGTCTTCTTGTAGTCGGATTCCCACGATCGACTCTGCTCAGGGTCCGTGTGACATACGGGGCGTATCCTTGCTGTCTCGCAAGGTGCGGCACCAACAGGTGAGGTACTGAGACCAAAGTCACTGCGTAAAGCATCGGTTCTATGGTCATCCATGACTGGTTGATGACGAGCATGCAGGTGGAGACGTTTCTGCGTCCAAATCAATCTCATTTGGCTATAGCTCACTTCAAGCTCAGCCATCGAAATGCATCACTCAGCTTTGACGGATTGAGTCCACAACATGTGCTTGTCATGAGCCGACATGCGTGGCAGTTGTCCTGAGGACCTAATCTGTGTAACCTGATCAGGGGACTCTCCTCGCAGGCCAAGCAGTTCGGCAGCAAGTCGTTGCGCGCAAAGATCCATCATCAAGGCCGCTCATCAAGCGGCGAATTAATCGGAGGCATTCTGTAGCTGATGGACATGTCAGTAGGTTGTTGCTCAAGATCTTAACAAGGAAAAAGTGTCACACCTATCGCTAGAGCATGAGACGCGATAGACCTATCGCGTGTCGAGATATGAACCATGTCTTGGGCGAGCGTTTGAGTAGGAAAGGTCTCTCCTATGTTCAGGCCCCGGAGTCAGAAATCCGGAGCAGTCTAGGGGAGGAGTCTGCGCGAATCGTTGCACGCGCATCATGGACGCGCACATGATATCGCGAATCAACATGAACCAACTCATGATGGTATTTACATCATTGTCGATATGATTACCCTGATCATTCATTTAATCCATTCATCTTCAATTTGTTGAGTCTTGTGATCTGGCCTCATGTCTAGACAACAGCCAGTGCCTGTTCCGCGTGGACAGGCCACCAGCATCACAAGCCAAACAAATGTGCTCAGCGAATACAGGCCGCATTCTAGTAAAAATGTCGAAGATGATCCGTACAAACTTGAATTCTTGATAGCCAACAATATCGTGGAATACAAATGCAGTTGCTCTATCTACAGGAGACTCAATGAGATCTACTTCTGTCGCCACTGCATGGCAATGAGGTGTAAAACATGTGTCGCTTACGAAGTGGACTCTCAATACTGCCAACACTGCCTTGAATATATACCAACAATTGATCCCAAGTTCCAGATGAACAAGTGTGCATCATGCTATCAATGTCCATCATGCCACCATCTACTCTCAACTTCAGTCTTGTCCATTTCGCCCTCACCTAGTGAGCAGCAAATATCGCAGCCCGACGAAGTCATAAAGAGAACCTGCCAGTTGGTTTGTGAATTTTGTAGATGGTCATCTGACACATTTGTCACAGAAGGTTCCCAAATAACAAACAATCTTGCCGATGTTCTAGTGCCAAACACCTCAAGAATAACAGAGCTCATGTCTTTCTACAAAGCGGTGTCCCAGAAGGAAAAGGCCGACAAGAAGAAGCGAAAATTTCATGCCCGCAGCGGCAACACAATGGACCTGCTTAAAAAATATGGAATCGATAATACCTTATCACCTAAGCTATTTGAGAGTCTCAGAGCCCGAACGACATTTCATGATAAATCAGGGGCAATATCGAAATACAACCTTGAACCAAAAGCAACAAATGATGAGTTAGCGATTGAATTATTCAAGCCTGCTCAAGCAAAGGAACCGGAACAACTAGCCAAGCTCGATACTGTTTTCCATTACAGTCCAAACTTTGATGTGGAATCAATAAGCAGTATTCAACAGAGGCTCGCGCAAGTTGAATTGCAGCCGACAGAAGTTATTGATTTCAAGCCGATCAGTAAATCACTTTCCGTGAAGAGATCAGTGAGGTGTAAAGAGTGCGAACGCAATCTATGTCGTAGCGAGTACAGTCCAGTATCTTTGAAATTCAAGATTCAGTCTGCAGCATATTACCATGTTCCGGAGATCAAACTTAGGAGCGAGTCGTACCCTGTAAGACTGAAGCTGAACGAAATCAATATTGTCGAGTTCTGCATCCAGAATCAAACCCTTAACCAAGTAAAACTACGTTTCGATAAGATACCTGAAAAACCTTACGACGACTGTGATATAGTATTGCCACCTCCTGAACTAAGTTTAGGCCCCAAAGATGATACAGCGGATCACGAGCATGTTCCTCTGCAGATAAGACCTCTCAATGAGGAAACTCACATCACATTTCAAAGCCCGTCCAAGATAGGGTTCTTCATCAAAGTTATACCAAGAAGAAAGATTGATCTATTATTCATAGAATTCAATATGTCGCATGATGTTCTATCTATACAAAATCCGAAAGATAACGAGAGAGTTAGAGTAACACACAACGTGCGCATAAATCTTGGTCTCGTTGAATAAAGTATCTGAGACATCTTATAGTTGATCCGGTTATATTTAGATAGGAGAAGAGGTCTCCAAGAGTTGGTGTATTCTACACTAAGATACATCTAATGAGACACCTGTTCCGGTTCTAGGGAGAGCGAATGTGGTATAAGCCCGATTGGCGGAACAAGCTTATTTCACAAATTATCCCATTGAGTGAAATGATCATTGACAATACCGTTGATCAACACAGTCGGTCTTCAAGAAATCGATATTAGCTTGATTTACAACAAGTCTTGTGCCCTGATGGTCCATCCTGTCGTCTAAGCGCAGTCTTCAGTTTTAGAAGAAACCGTTAAATGTTGGTTGCACTAGCGGGTAAGATGAGCTTGTCGACCGGGATGCACTTCTTCAATCCTTCCATGTTCTCAATGAATCTGAGCTTCTTGCTGAACTTAGTACTTATGAACGGTTTGCACATAATAACTATTGTCTTCAGCCAGAATGTAGGCTTGACAAGGTATAAAATCTTGAGATTCTTTCGTAGCTTTCTATCGATCATTTGGTAACAGCGCTTCATCCAAGTGAATGTGGGTAAGTTGTTCAGACTTTGAGAATCACCTCCCGTTCGGCTTGTTGTAGTTTGACTTCCATGAACTACTCTGGAGACAGGCTGGTTGGGCGGTTGTGCGTTGTGCAGATATATCAGTATATAATCATCTGCTATCAACTCATGCAATGAAGTTAGGACGTAGAGAAACAAGTGATCCATCACATAGTTATAGTCGCTTCGAGAGCGATCTGGTAAGTAACAGGCTGAAAATACAATCACTGCCGGTGCTGGCTCACTCATGACGGGATGTGGAGTGCTAGAGTCGATGAAATGACAGTATCCGGCGTGTGATATCACCTTTTTATAAGGTTCAATAACTTTAAGATCTATTTGCGTGGGATCGACTAGATAATCTTGTGGAGAACTAAGAGCACGAGGTTTTTCAATTAAATTGACGGATTGTCCGGCATCTTGGGTGGAGATATTGCTGCTGGTTAGATCATGCGATACATTGCTCGGCTTTTCGTTATCCCGGTAATTTCCTTCACCATCAATGGGCAGTTGATCAGCTTTATCTACATCATGCCTCACACAAACTGGAATGGAGGCCAATCGATCAGCTGAAGTGGAACCAGGTTGACAGTTAGGTTGGTCAGACGAACCATTCTTGTTCTGAGAGGAAGCTGATGGATTGTATATGATCGATTCGGGCCCGAAAGAATCGAAATCAAATTCTATGGTAGACGGATGTTGAAGGTCTGACTTATCTTCTTCATTGGCATCGTTCGATTCGGCATCAAACTCTTCTTGATACTGATCGAATTCGTCTTCATGCTCCCAATGACCGACAAAAGAGTCCTCAATATAAGACTCATATGGTTCAGTTGTGCGTCTATTATGCTTGATGCTGTTAGCAGAATTCTCGGTATTGTTATTGTTTGTTACGGGATGTTCTGTCGACAAGACAGGATTAGTATTGTTGATTGTTGTTATTATACTAGGTGTCATGCCGGTTCCCTGGTAACGATGTCCAGTATCTTGTCGATTGTTCTTGAAGGCCTGTTGTTTTATTCTCGGGCAAACCCGATCTCGCCCCCCATCAACATGACCACTGTCGTAGGATGACATTTTGTTGTTAATGAATTTTCTTACTCTTGCATGAGAGTATCTTTACAAAAAGACCTTAGTGAATACACTATCAACTATTTGACTGTGTAATACTGATCTCAAGCTTAACTAGCTATATTGATATAATTGGTTTCTTCCATGTGACGATCCATATTTATTATGCATCATTCGATGGCGAATCGTCGCTCGGTGGACGACTCTGAGTTCATATTGGGCTATCATCTCTCCCGAACAGGAAAGACAGTGTATTGAGCGAGTATTAGTTTGACGTGTATAGCTTTGCCCAATGTCGTCTTGGTATCACACTTGCTCGCGGTCGGATGCTGGACGAAGGCACAGAGCGCACAGAAAGATCGCGTTACTGCCCAAGCGTAAAGGTAATTTGACTAGTTATTGCAATTGTAAGCGTTAGCTGCACAGCTTCACCAATCTCTTTTGACTGCCCGTAGACTCGTCCTGGCAGGGTAACGCTCTAAGGCTGTGCTTAGCTTTTCTACCTTGCAGCCGAGCGACTGACCAAAATCAGCCAGAGACTACGTTCACAACTCATGACCACTGCGAATATTGCTGCTATTGTCGCTGACGGTAGTGGCTGTTGTCATAGCACTGTAGAATGGTGCCTTCTTCTCCCTCTTAACCTCCCCCTGTCAGTATGTGATAGGACTTGACACAGAGTTGGAGTAGTTATCTGTCCTGTGTGAGGCTTCTATCGATGAGATGGCTATCGGTGTCTGGATGACTACACAACCCGATTAGATAGGATTCTTTTACTGGCTCACAACTGGTGTAAGGCAGAAGGTTGATCAAAGATGCTTGTGTGTTGCCAAGGATTCGAGATCGAACGCCTTGCGTGACTTCTTCAACTCTTCGTTCATCAATAGTAGCTCTTTCACGCGATCACATTTTCTCTTGTCCTTCCTAACCAAGTACATTATATCATCGACAGTAATCTTATTGGACTTCTTAACTTCCATTGCTTGTCTAGTGGTCTCAGCGACATACTTGAGCATCAACTCCTCTAAAACTTCAACCGACTCAGTGTAAGGATTCTTGTCGTCTCCAAAACCGTACATCATACAGCGCAGCTCTTTGCCATAGAGACTTTTGCCTGGTGACTGTGTGGTGCTACTTTGATGTTGAACTTGAGACGTCGTGTGGGCAGCTTCTTGGTTTACTTGCTCGTTCATCTTGAATTCATAGGCAAATAACCCAAGTGGTAATCGTAAAAAGTTCTTACTAAATTGCGATGATGCAGTTGATGAGGCCACATGAGTTTGTCAGGCGCGCGCGGGCAAACATGTGACTACGCTAAGTCGGCGTGCCCGAGCACAGAGACTTATATTTTTATGATAAAGACTTTCCTCGCAACTAATTATCCGACCTTAGTCTCATCTGTATATTCTCTTTGATGAGTTCCAGATTTTCATATCATCGCGCAAAGTGGTTGATATAACTGCAATCCTTGAAGATGTCTACCCTGGAGAAGATTGCCTCGATTGAGGCGGAAATGGCGCGAACCCAAAAAAACAAGGCCACAATGGGCCATTTGGGTCTGCTGAAGGCCCGACTGGCTAAACTCCGTCACGAGCTGATTGCACCGAAAGGCGGGGGCGGAGGTGGAGGCGAGGGTTTTGATGTTGCCAAAACCGGTGATGCACGTATAGGATTCGTTGGGTTTCCATCTGTAGGCAAATCCACCCTTATTAGTAACCTTGCTGGTGTATACTCCGAAGTTGCATCATATGAGTTTACCACTTTAACCACTGTGCCTGGAGTCATTCGATACAAAGGAGCAAAGATACAAATGCTCGATCTACCTGGAATCATTGAGGGTGCCAAGGACGGAAAGGGACGTGGTCGACAGGTGATAGCAGTTGCACGCACATGCAGTCTCATCTACATAGTTTTAGATGTTTTGAAGCCTCTTCAGCATAAGCGTTTGCTAGAAAAGGAGTTAGAGGGTTTTGGTATACGACTGAACAAGCAACCCCCAGCTATAACAGTGCGTAAGAAAGAGAAAGGAGGCATAGCGATGCAAGCCTTAGTTGCTCAGAGTGAATTAGATATTGATACAATCAAAACCATACTGGGCGAATATCGGATTAACAATGCTGATGTAGTTCTAAAATGTGATGCCACCACTGATGATCTGATAGATGCTATCGAGGGGAACAGAATTTACATACCATGCATATACGTCATGAACAAGATAGACCAAATATCAATAGAAGAGTTGGATCTCGTATATCGGGTGCCCCACTGTGTTCCTATTTCAGCACATCATAAATGGAATTATGATGACCTTCTAGATTTAACTTGGAGATATCTGAGTCTTGTTAGAATCTATACGAAACCGAAAGGACAACTACCAGATTATGAAGCACCAATCATCCTGAGAAGAGATAAGAAACTTGTTGAGGACTTCTGTAACAAGGTTCATAGGACTATCATAAAAGAATTCAAGTACGCTCTAGTGTGGGGATCGTCCGTCAAACATCAGCCCCAGAAAGTCGGTAAAGATCATGAGCTCAATGACGAAGATGTAGTGCAGATCGTGAAGAGAGTATAAATAATTAATAATAAGCGACTGCTTTTTCGTGACACTTTTGTGATTGGCTTATTTATCTAAGTTTGCTCAGGAAAGAATAAATTGATCTTGTTCACCTCTTTTGCTGCAGAAGTTGTTGAGCGAAATCTTCCTCGACGTCATCGTCATCCCAATTGTCTTCCCAAACTGGGAAGTTTTCTTCCTGTGTTTGCCAGTCTTCTGCAGGGAATTCTTCGAAATCATCGTCCTCGAGTGCCTCTTTTGAAGTTTCTGGCTGTTTCGGTTGTTCTTCAGCGGCTGTTGCACTCATCTTTATGGATTGATAAAGCGATTGCGTGAACACTCAGAGGAGATTGGAATTGGTATATAGGAAATAGATTTATTTTCTTTGGTGGATGAGCAAGAACGAACGTCTCGTCGGCGCGCTTACAGGCAGATCACGTGCACTAGAAATTTCTTGTGCACATTACTGTAGATAATTCACAGAAGACTGCTCGACCAGTGCTCGTTGGCATTACGCTGGTTGGAATCAATGGAAACTGGATAAGGTTCAAGCCTGAGAGCACTCATCGGAAGCCTGTCGAGTTACTCCATATTGTTTATCCCAATCCTCGTAAGAGCTCATGTCTGCACTGCTTACGCTAGCTTTAACCAGTTTCATAGCGAGATCGAAGTCATTCCTAGTTATTGGAGGTAAATCATCATGCGATAAGTTCTTCGCTCCACCTTTAGCTCTTATAACAGCTCTTAGGACAACCATAGCGGCTTCTTTGCAGAGAACCGCCATATCTGCTCCGGAGAAGCCGTTAGTCTTCAGTGCGACGTAATCGACACAGTCTGTGGTCAAGTTGTTCTTTTGCCTCTTCATCAAGTTCTCTACAATCTGCTTCCGGGCTGGTTCGTCTGGCAGTGGTACGTACAGTCGCTTTGTAAATCTCCGCCTCGCGGCCTCGTCTAGCTCTTGTGGCCGGTTAGTTGCACCAACGATGAGTAGACGATCTTCGGCACCCGTGGACACTCCATCGAATTGGACCAAAAACTCTGTTTTCATCCTTCTTGATGAATCATGCTCGCCATCTACTCGTTGCGTCAATAGAGAGTCAATCTCATCGATAAAAACAACTGAAGGCTGCATACACCTCGCCACGGCGAACAATGCTCGGACCATCTTTTCACCTTCGCCTACCCACTTTGATGTTAGTGATGAAGCTGAGATTGCGAAGAAAGTAGCACCAGATTCGCAGGCTATACATTTACCTATCAACGTTTTTCCAGTTCCCGGAGGTCCAAACAAGAGTAGTCCCTTAGCGGGCGCGAGCAGCCCTTGAAAGAGCTCAGGATTTTGCATAGGATAAACAACTATCTCGTTGATGGCTTGCTTTACATTCTCCAAACCAGCAATATCGTCCCAGGTGATATTAGTTTTTTCATGCACCACTTCATTGAGGATACGTTCAGCCACTTTCTTATCAATATTTTTCAAACGCTCATCATCGAGTATGGGATTGTGCTCTTTATCTGCTGTCTCAATTGCAGTGGCCTTGGACGACTTATGAGACTGATTTTGGTCTTGCTGACAAGCATTCCGAGATTCATATGGCTTTGCTCCAGGTATTCTGGTAGACTGAAGGCCTTTTCTTCGAAAATCGTTGTCAATCTCATTGAATATATCTGATATTTTCTCGTATGTACCGAGAGAAACTCTACCCGGCCAATCATATCCCCATTCTTGCAGTAGTAGCTCTGGATTCGTTTTGGCATGTATTGGTCGCCACCATTTTGGATTGAAAAGCTTGGCGCAATCTCTGGTGGCGTCTGTTACAAGATCAGAGAAGTTGTTCGTGCCCAATCTATCGTCTACTTTGGCGAAATAGTTTTCCAGAGCTGCCAAACTGTCAAAACCGGCGTCTAAGAAGTTGAGCATCTCCAAAGTTTCGGCTCTAAGTTTATCACAAGAATGTGGGTAAGATGACATATTTAAGGACTGTATGGCTAAAACTAATTTGGAATCTATAAGAATGGACCTAGCGAAATTGTGACACTAAGATGACAACAATTCCGACATCCGAACACGTGCGCCAATTTGCACGAGTTGCGCACGTCATTTTCATTGGAAAACAAACGCAACAGGCAGATTGTCAAATTATTGCACAGGGAAGAGTTCAAAAACACTCAAGATGCTCTGAGAGTTTAGGATGGACTGACCATCAAGATGAGTTCATTGGCGAGTTCCCCAGACCTTAGTTGGAAACCTCTGGATAGAGGTCAAGTTCTGCTAACGACTCAAGATCTTTGGGTGTGGGAAGGGTGCATGGACCAACGATGTATGGTTTCAGAACATCTGGCACCTCAACTCGATCCGAGTTCATTTGATTCTGCTCGATAAGAGCAATTAGTGTACGTATTGAGGAGCAAGCTGTTCCATTCACTGTATGTACAAAACCAGTGTCAATCACCAGCTGATCGTTTCGTTGGGACATCTTTGAGTATTTGATACCCAGCCTAGAGGATTGGTAGTCTTCACAGTTGGATGTGCTCGATATCTCACCATAACGTTGACGTCCGGACATCCAAGCCTCGACATCATACTTCTTTTTAGCTGATAGACCCAGATCTTCTTCTGGCATATCGAGTATCCGGAAAGTAAGATTCAGTTGGGAGAAGAGATCTTGTTGTATGGCTAGGAACTCATCGTGCATAGCAGAGCTATCAGTGGGCATTGTGAATGCAAACATTTCAACTTTGTTGAAATAGTGAACTCGATACAAACCCCACTCGTTGGCAGTACTGGAGGCCTCTGCTCTATAGCATCTCGACATTGCACAATATCTCTTCGGTAATGTATTACTAGGTATAGAGTCGCCGATGTGTAACGCAGCCAGCGCAAACTCTGATGTGCCTGCTACGCAGGTATTAAAGTTTCTTCTGGCATTCTTGTTGGCCGAAACATCGTCCAATATGGATTGTCCATTCGTAGCGGCTATCTTGTAAACTTGAGAGCGATGTGATTGTGTTGGAAAACCACATCTTTCAATAATGTGATCATGAACTATGTTTGGCACTACAACAGGTATGAAGGTGTATCGTGATACAAGCTGATCCAAAGTCCATCGCATCAGTGCACTCTCAAGTTTTGCTAGAGAACCAATCAACATATAAGACTTCTCGCCACCAACATGCGCAACATTTTTCGGCACAGTGGTGGGGTAGCTGAGCAATCTATGCCGTCTAGAGAACTCCTCCATCTTCTCTGGTTGACGCACTCTGACATTGTTGCTACTCGAAGCCTTGATCAGTTTTATAAGCCTAGCTGACGCTTTGGTCCCGGAGTGATTAGCCATGTTGTTTGGAACACCGTAACAAAAACTTTTATGAATAAAGTTTTTGATCGTGCACGTGCTTCTTTTGAATAGACTGCAGCTGACAAATTCAACATCGATTGTAAAGAGCAAAGCTGACAAGTCATTACAAACCTACGCATCTTCGACCTAATTGTTAATTTGTGACACTGATCTCTAACCGATAGAGTATTCATATCTTTTTGTATATTCGTTGCGCTTTAAAAGATCTCTACTTAATTGATTAACCATTATGACACATTCAACATCGCGTGATTTTATTGGATGCATCTATAACAAGTGCATTGGTTGCATCATGTACAAATGTCGACTTGCCGTATCTTCTTCATCTCGTTATAACGTTTTGTTCCAGTGTAAGTGATATTTCATAACTGCATCAATTAGGAGGAAGTTGACCTTGAGTCAGTGGATCTGTTCTATGAATGTTGACAATCAAAAGAGGTCACAAGATTGAGGCACACTTACCATTGTTTATCGGTCATGGTTGCGATAACATTATCATAAAACCAGTTCTCGAACAAACGAGCAACTTTAGGGATGGCGGGTTTAGCGGATAAGACCTGATTCTGATTGAACTCAAGCTTTAAGCGATTCAAAGTAGTTTGTTCATCGAAGTGGTTCCTACGTTGGATAGCGTGCAAAGATGCCAAGACATTCTTTTGTAAAAGTTGCACTTGGGTGAGAATTTCGAATTGTTTCGCACACTTCTCGAAGTTGATCAACTTCAACTTCGAAGTTTCGTCTTTGGGCGAGGGAACGTAAGAGGGATAACGGGCATCTATCATATTCAAATCTGTGAGGAATGTACCTAAATATGGGATAGTACCAAATGAATCATCTTCGATGCTCATCTTGGCCGTACCCTCGACTATGAGTTGAGTTTGTCTCAGAACAATCTGGTTGTTGACATCGTCTACGATAGAAGCCATCAACTTGTAGTTGGACAAACTCACCCTGTCGAGCTTGTTCCAGACTAGTTGCTTCAACCGATGTACAGACTCATTTGTCAGACCGGCTATTATAGCTTTAAGAGAGTTAAAATTTTTGATCTTTCTGAGATTCATTGCTATTGCTATCCAATGAGCCGCAACAATGTTTGGGTTGTGCGATTTGAGGATGGTGACCACAACATGACGTGACAATAAGTTAAAATTTCTGACCATACTTTGTACACGTTTATCAGAACGAGTGCCTTCAAGCAATGAATAGGGTTTCAAATTAAGAAAATTATCGAGATCAATTGCTGTTAACTGTTGGGCAACATAGCGTGAGTCCAGATCCAAGATTGCTGAGTTCTTTGATGAGCTTTGCTTAAGACGCCGGTTTGCATCGCCTTCTGAGCTGAAGCCGAGTCCAGTCATGGCACGTGATTCCCTCATGTTGATAGCCTTGTTGCGTATGTACTCATCTCTACATAACCGGAGGACTTCGCTCAACAATGTGGACTGCGACCTGTCATTGTTGGAGCGCAATGATAGATTAGAGAGACGTCGATTGAGCTGATCGCTTCCTTCGCTCTGTGAGCTCAAACTAGCACCCTTTGCATCTGATGGATTTGTCGGCACGTTGGTTCCAACACTGGTCTCACTATCTGACGTAGCAACTGTTCGTGTTGTCATAGAGCTGTCGTACGAAGCAATCGAATTGGTATAAGAATTCATTGATTGCGAGTTTGCAATACTCAATGAATTATTGGCGGGCTCTTTGTGACCATTGTCACAGTTTTCGGGTGATTCGACAACATTATCGAAGTCTTCGGGGTAGTTATCGATCCAGTAGTGCATAACAAACCTATACTGTTCAACACGACATAAGTCTGAGTAATCCAATATTTTAAGCAGAAGTTCGTAGCAATTTGTGAAAGTACGGTAGGTGCAGAAGAATACATGAATGATATGGGCTACGTTGTTACGCTCTTCCTCGAGTACAGTTTCTTCGATGGGAGAGTTCGGATCGGTGGTGGAGTTTTTTAGGTCTCTGCTGGAGTTGATAAGTAGAATGAATTTGAGAACATGATCTAGAGTGGCAGCTTGTAAGATTCTAATTTGTCTTGTTTCCCATTGGAGAGATTGTGTAGGCACCTGCATGGAGACATCGTGCATGGACCTTTGCAAGCTATTATTGGCATCAACATTGCTTATAACTGACCGGTTTGCTGCTTGCGGAAGGTTGCGGACCTTAACACCATCAAGATCATCATGACTTTCACTTAGATGACCATCGTCTTGGTGGCTGGCTTTCTTGATAGCTAAATCCCGCATAGTTTTAGAATCTTTCTTGGAACAGCTACTATTTGGTGTATTTGTTGTGCTAGTGGATTTGTGAAAACGATCGAAAGAGTATTTGTCCATTGAACAACTTCGCCTGCGATACTTCTGGAAGAAGTTCTTCCGGCTCCGCGGCGTATCTTTTTGGCTTTCATTTATGGCTTGTGATGAGAATCGCGCGAGATCGCTCGATGAGGCTGTAGATGATCTGGAATCCAGTATGCTTCGCCGGTCTTTAATTTCATGACGTGATATCAATTCGTCATTGTTTCCGTAGCAAATTTTTTTCAGGTATACAGAATAGATGGAATCAATATTTTTCTCATCACCCCAGTAACGTTTCGCGTTTGATTGTGACGCTGATGATGATGGTG